>JAWPHD010000302.1:352500-516176 GCA_037043455.1 Cyrtodaria siliqua | reverse complement strand
GTAAGGTTGTATATAGTGTAGAAAAGTCATAAGTGCTTATGGATGAAACTTGACCTTTATTGAAAATGTTATCAATAACGTTTCCTGAATTTTCTAGTACGGAAAATCAGTAATGGATGTAAATACATGAACGAGACGTAATAGTTGGCCATTACATAAGTAGCTCCATTAACGTCTGTATATTTGTGGTAATAATAAAAACACTGTTGAGTTCCGGTTTATTTCCGACGCACATGCGCAGCAGGCTATGTAAATACGGTTTAACGAACGCCACTTTGCTTTGATGACATAGACGGATCCTGGTCTACAGTAGGTCGACGTTATACGTTACATTGGACATTTCAAGCCATTGTAATCATTGCAAAATCGTGGGCGAAAATATTTTTGGGCGAAGGTAAGTACCGTAGATAAGTTTTGGAAGGTAATATGGCATATGATTGTTTTGGTGGAGAAGTAGGTCATGTTTCACGGGGCTGTCCACAAGTTCGTGAATGTGTGGCTATGGCTGTCGGCAGTGTTGAGAACTTGTCACATACCATTACGGGGCTTATGTGATAGGGATGTTGTGGAGTGTCTATATGTATTTACAACACAGGCAAACATTTCATGCGCCGCAAAGTTTTGTTTCTCTAAGTAGTTGTGCACGACATCGTACGTGTGTTTTTTGTATTAATGTCTAAATACGCATTTCAAGGGCAATTTGATCGTATACATGTCCTGTCATACAGACGCCTCGTTATATAATAAAGGCCTGTAAAAGGCGTCTTCCTTACAGGCCTGTTCCTAATTGTAAAGTTGACTATTTTCCCCTAAATTTAGCAGGAATCTGTCCCAATCAGAAGGCAAAATTCGTCTGAAAATGTGAAGAAAAGGAAAAAAATATGCAATGTTTGTCTGTTGTGGGTCTGAGAGGTTATAATTATAATTAAGGTATATAATGTATGGAAATTTATCAAATCGTACATTTTGCCCAAAATGAGAGAGTTGCAGCAAACAATTTTGTTTGCCAGAACAATTCTTAATTGTTCGCCAATGTTCGCCACTAGCGGTGATGTTCCCGCAAACACCATGGTAATCTTTGGCGAATTTGCCGCAGAACCCCCTAAAAAGTTATACATTCGCCAGAAACATTTATTTATTTGGAACGTTCGCCAAACATCAGCACAAACTTACTTGCAGTTTTTTTGTTCGCCACAACATTTGGACAAACTTTACCATTCCGATTTACTTTTTTATTGCACGCCTGTAACATCGCCACAAACTTTTCCATTCAGATTTGCCGTTTCTTTATTCGCCATAAGATCACGACAAACTTTTCCATTCTAATCTGCTTTATCTCCGTTCGCCAAAACTTCACCACAAAGCTTAAACTTTATACAGATGTTTGATATTTCTTCTATGTTACTTAATTATTACTCAAGTAAAATGTACTCAAGTAAAATGTGGATTTTATGTCAAAGGACCACTTGAAGAAGTTATTTTGCCAAGTATAAAACCTTTAGTGGAACCTTATTTTTTCAGTCGGTATCACGGCGGATTTGTAACCGGAGGCCCCGGGTTCAATCCTCCATGGTGCCACTGAGTTTCGTCGGTGTGTTCTTGGGCAAGACACTTTATCTGCATTGCTTAGTACTGGTTCTACCCAGGAAGACATCGAGAGTGATTCAAATAAGTTCATAGAGCTTTCGTTACAATCGATGTAAAATAAATAAGTTTAAACTAATGTGACCCTATTTCATTCTTGACTGTGTAAGAGCATGGGGTCATCAGTGCTCACAAAAAAGGATAGCCCAAGCCTAGGGCCTGTCAAAATCTGGTTGGGGCTTGTCCCTTTTTGCCATATTTTACTATATAATTAATTCTGGGCCTGTCAATATTAATTTAGGGCCTGTCTGTCAAAAATATTTTTGGTAAGCACTGGTCATGATTCCTTATTTTTTTCGCCGATCAGCAAAGACGTCGTATTACATCAGAGCTCAATATCTATGCTGATGAAACAAAATAGGGAATGTTACACCGCAAGTCTTTGTTTTAAAGTTTAAAAACTGTTTTCCTCGCTCCGGCGTCTTCTTTACCGTTTATAGCGTTAAAGTTAGTTAATCTTTTTCGGTAAGCTCATATCTCACAGACTGCTAGGCAGATCTCAATAAAACTTCACGTATGTATTCAGTGTAAATGGATAACATCCACACGCATAGTTACATAACTCTGCAACCTATTTTGACAGAGTTTTTTTGGGTAAGCTCATATCTCAGAAACCTCCAAAAGTAGAGCATGCCATCATCCGACAGCTCTTGTTGCTATAATAGCCTATTTCACTTGTAACAATCCCCAGAGTTTGGACAACCATACTTCGGAATATAATTATCTTCTGTAAAATATTCAAGAAATTACTTCTATTTCTTCTAAATGATTAAGTTTTTATAGAATAACATAGCATTAACCAACCTTTTGAAATGTTTTTTACATTAAATAAAGGGAAACTGTGCAATGGTCCTTATTTTGGTTATTTTGAGGAGTGTATATATACTTATTTCGAAATATATGACTTTTTATTAAACTTTCTATGTTGTACCTTTCTGTTTTCAGGCCCTCGGGTACAGAAGCGTAACGGTGTTGTTCTTTACTCCTTTTCAAGCCTTCGGGTACAGCTTAGTTTGGAGGACTGATAAATTATTTCTTTAAAAATAAATTGTCAATGTATATCAATTATGTTAAACATTAAAAAGTACTTGTCATTAAAATTTTCTTTAGGTCATAACGATGTGTGTTTTGTTGATATTGTTACGAAATTACAAAAAGTTAATAAAGTTAGAAATCCCACCGCTGTCACCAGTGTTACGAAATTACGAAAAGTTTGTAAGTTAGAAATAATACTTAAATATTATTTTCACACAAATGTTCCTTGTAGATGAGATGTATAAGGACGTAGTAAATATAAATAAGTCTTTCACAAAGTTGATGACTTTTATTAAATGTTTCTAATAGTTATCAAGCCCTGTTCCAGGTTCTTTTAAGTAAGAATAATTACTAAAATCTCTTATAGTTACACTTTAAAAGTCTCCCTCTCTATAACTCTGCTCATTCTAAAGAAATGTACTTCAATAATTCTGGCTGAAAACGCTGACCAAGAACCCCGAACTGAAGAATATTAGCCCTTTATATACTCTAACATAAGCCATTTGGCTAAGCAAGCTAAGCCAGCCAATGAACTAAATGACCGCTTTCAACAGCCAGCAAGTAGGTCGCACACCCATCATCCTAACACTTAAAAGACATGAGCTTACTGGTGAACAGCCATCAAGTAGGTCGCACAGCATCAGCCAATACACCACATGACATCAACTAGCCAGCAAGTAGGTCGTACACCCATCATCCTAACACTTAAATGACATCAGCTTGCTGCATGGACAGCCAGCAAGTAGGTCGCACTGCCCCAACATCATTCAGCTTAGGTAAACAAGACAACGCACCAGATGACATCAATCTTGCAGCGTGAACAGCCATTCATCACTTAATGCTAATCTAGCAGGACAATCCAAATACCTACATTATCTACCTTCACTAACATATATGCTTTACAGCCTCTACAAGGGATTAATTGAAGTCGGGATAAGTATGATCAAACTATACTACGTAATTAAATCATATACATTTATATTTAAAACATGTGAGTTAAAGGGAATGTAGGGCCACAGCCAAACAAGCTCTGTTATTGAGAGTTCTGAAAACTTGGAAAAGGGTGAAAGAATTATCAAAATCGGATGATAAACAAAAAAGATATGACCATTTAAAGGTTAACTAAAACGAATATGGGAGCCACCATTTTTAGAACTATGACATCATAGTTCCATATTACCATATATGGAATATTGATAAATATCATTTAAAATTAAGAAAACCACTGCAAATGAACGAATTTTTTTTACTGGTCATATAAAGCATTATTGCCATTAAGTATTACATATTTTTAATACAGTTGCTTAATTTTTTCTCTATAAATCAGTAAATTTTCATATTTATAAATATTCCATATATGGTCATTTAGAACCGTGATGTTATAGCTCTCAAAATGGCCACTTCCATATCCGTTTCAACAGAAAGTTCAAATGATCATATCATCTTTGTTTATTATCCGATTTTGATAATTCTTTCACCTTTATTCAATTTTTTCAAAACTCTCAATTATAAATATGGTTTGGCTGTGGCGCTACATTCCCTTTAATATAAGATTGTCTAAAATCGTAACACTATCCTGAATTGGAGACTTGTCCTTGTTCACTCGGACCAAAACGTATGTTTATGCCCCCACCACCAAAACGTTTGCGTGTCTATCTCCTCCCACAGTTTTCAACCGATTGCTTCAAAATTGTAGGGGATGCTTACCGATGATGTCAAGATTGCATATCTTTTCGGCGTCAAAATCGACCGAGTATCACCAGACTTTCATCATAGTTTACGTCAAAATATCTTGTGTGTCCATCTCCTACCACAGTTTTCAACCGATTGCTTCGAAACTTAACAGGATGCTTACCTATGATGTCAAGATATGCATATCATTTCGGCGTCAAAATCGACACGGTATTACCAGAGTTACGACCCCTTTTCACATTTTACGTTTTGCACAGTTTTCAGTGGGGGCATCCGTGTCCAATGGACACATTTCTAGTTAGCTCTACTGGCCAAGGGCAAGCAGAGCTTATGGGATGGCGAGTCGTCCGTCCGTTCGTCGTTAACTTTTGTCTCGTTAAGACGATAGGCCCTTCATTTTTCAACCGATATTTACCAAGCTTTAGCACGTTGTTAATATCAATGAAAGCTCGGACAAGTTCGAAAACCAGCCAGATCGGACCAGTAACAGCAGAGTTATGGTCCTTGATTTAGTTAAAAATGCTATATTGCTATATTTTTCCTCGTTACGACGATAGGGCCTTCATTTTTCATCCTATCTTTACCAAACTTTACCACATTGTTAATATCAATGAAAGCTCAAACAAGTTCGAAAACCAGCCATATCGGCCCAGTAACAGAGGAGTTATCGCCTTGATTTAGTTAAAAATGCTATATTTTGCCTGGTTAAGACGATAGGGGCTTCATTGTTCATCCGATCTTTACCAAACTTTATCAGCTTGCTAATGTCGTTGAAAGCTTGAACAAGTTCGAAAACCATCCATATCGGACCAGTAACAGCGGAGTTATGGCCCTTGATTTAGTTAAAAATACTACATTTTGCCTCGTTAAGTCGATAGGGGCTTCATTGTTCATCCAATCTTTACCAAACTTTATCAGATTGTTAATATCAATGAAAGCTCAAAATGCTATATTTTGCCTGGTTAAGATGATAGGGCCTTCATTTTTCGTCCGTCCTATCTTGACCAAACTTTACCACATTGCCTTTTGCTATATTTTACCAAATTGCCTTTTGCTATATTTTACCAAACTGTACCACATTGTTAATATCAAAGAAAGCTCGGACAAGTTCGAAAACCAGCCAGATTGGACCAGTAACAGTGGAGTTATGGTCCTTGATTTAGTTAAAAATGCTATATTGCTATTTTTTTCATCGTTAAGACGATAGGGCCTTCATTTGTCATCCTATCTTTACCAATCTTTACCACATTGTTAATATCAATGAAAGCTAGGACAAGTTCGAAAATCATTCATATCGGACTAGTAACAGCGGAGTTATGGCCCTTGATTTAGTTAAAAATGCTATATTTTGCCTCGTTAAAGCTACAGACCCTCTATATAAATCGATTTCTTCTTTGTAGGCGTGTCTTTATTTGTAACTTCATGTTCACCAGCTCATGTCGAAATCGGCTATTTAAGCGAGCAAATATAACGTAGGACATCATTTATTGTATAGACATCAACCAATGCACATCGTACCTGTACACAGGTAACATTATGATCAGAAGAAAAAAGATTTCTCTTTCAGGACTCAAGCACACGACCTTCTGATTTCAAGTCAGGTACTCTACCACTGAGCTATAACGCTGCTTGAGAAAATGGTATACAAACTACAGTTTATTATGAGGCAAAATAACTTAACATAGTTTTGAACGCAAATCAAGATGAATCCATAAATGTATAGACCATCTTGTCGGACGTGTAAATTAGCATTGCCTGGTGTAATACATGTACTATATGTTATCAATATGAAACCAATATTCCGCCTCAAAACAACCATATATCGACTTGTTATTTAGCACATGATGTGTTTGTGTGTTAGTTATTACGTAATGCCTATTTAGTGTTAATAATACTAGAAAAAAACAATAAACAGCCTTGGTCTAGTGGTTAAATGTACGGCCTTCAAAACTTCAAAAAGTGCAACGGCTGTGGTTCAAATCCTGTTCCGGGCAAGTACTTTTTTATCACATATATTCTGAAGCTGTATATTTATCGATGTTACCTGTACGAAGGCTAATTAAAAATGTGATATTTTACGCATCGATTTCTGCCTTATATACCGACTTTTGGGGTGTTCGTCGATTTGAAACTATTTCATACGTGACTCATTCATATTCATGAGTTATTACCAGTTAATATAGAGGGTCTGTAGCTTTAAGACGATTGGGGCTTCATTGTTCATCCGATCTTTACCAAACTTTATCAGATTGTTAATATCAATGAAAGCTCGGACAAGTTCGAAAACCATTCATATCGGACCAGTAACAGCGGAATCAGTGCCCTTGATTTAGTTCAAAATGCTATATTTTGCCTCGTTAAGACGATAGGGGCTTCATTGTTCATCCGATCTTTATCAAACTTTATCAGATTGTTAATGTCAATGAAAGCTCGGTCAATTCGAAAACCAGCCAGATCGGACCAGTAACAGCGGAGTTATGGCCCTTGATTTTGTTAAAAATGCTATAATTTGCCTAGTCATACGATAGGGCCTTCATTTTGCATCTGATCTTTGCCAAACTTTACCAGATTTTATGACTTTCTTTTTTTATATATTTTTTTTTTGAAATCTTTTTTTTTGATTTTTCCAAAAAAAAAAAAAAAAAAATTCATTCGAGAGATAGTGGGGCCTCCACCTCTCATGCGGGAGATCGTGAGGCCTCCGCCTCGCATGCGGGAGACGTGGGGCCTCCGCCTAGCATGCGGGAAATCGTGGGTTCACACGTCAGCCGGGTCATTCCAAAGACTTTATAAGCGTGGTACTAGAAGCATCCTTGCTTGACTCATGGCATAGAAAGCGTAATACTAGGACTGGTCGGCCCGGTTTCACTAAAAGTGACAGGGTGAAGTTTCATTTCATGTGTCTACGGTGTGATATTTAAGTGTGACAGCACTATGAAATTAAGCATACAACCAGACATCGTGTTACGACTAAATAAATGTACATACATACATACATTATTTTTGCTATTTTTGTCACTCAACTGTTGGAATTAAACTAATCCGTTCTGTTGTTAATTAAGGAGGTATAAAAGGTCATCTCTGGAAGGTTTAAATGCAACAACACAAGAATAGTTTTAACATTTATCTACGAAAACATGTTAATATTACATGTATGCACACGCAGGACACAACCATTGAGTGGTGACGCGTGTCAATTCACACGCAAGACACGGCCATTGAGTGGTGACGAGTGTCAATTCACACGCAGGACACGGCCATTGAGTGGTGACGAGTGTCAATTCACACGCAGGACACGGCCATTGAGTGGTGACGAGTGTCAATTCACACGCAGGACACGGCCATTGAGTAGTGACGAGTGTCAATTCACACGCAGGACACGGCCATTGAGTGGTGAAGAGTGTCAATTCACACGCAGGACACGACCATTGAGTGGTGACGAGTGTCAATTCACACGCAGGACACGGCCATTGAGTGGTGACGAGTGTCAATTCACACGCAGGACACGGCCATTGAGTGGTGACGAGTGTCAATTCACACGCAGGACACAACCATTTAGTGGTGACGAGTGTCAGTTCACACGCAGGACACGGCCATTGAGTGGTGACGAGTGTCAATTCACACGCAGGACACAACCATTGAGTGGTGACGAGTGTCAATTCACAGGCAGGACACGGCCATTGAGTGGTGACGAGTGTCAATTCACACGCAGGACACGGCCATTGAGTGGTGACGAGTGTCAATACACAAGCATGACACGGCCATTGAGTGGTGGCGAGTGTCAATACACACGCAGGACACGGCCATTGAGTGGTGACGAGTGTCAATTCACACGCAGGACACGACCATTGAGTGGTGACGAGTGTCAATTCACACGCAGGACACGGCCATTGAGTGGTGATGAGTGTCAATTCACATGCAGGACACGGCCATTGTGTGGTGACGAGTGTCAATACACACGCATGACACGGCCATTGAATGGTGACGATTGTCAATTCACACGCAGAATACAACCATTGAGTGGTGACAAGTGTCAATTCACACGCAGGACACGGCCATTGAGTGGTGGCGAGTGTCAATACACACGCAGGACACGGCCATTGAGTGGTGGCGAGTGTCAATTCACACGCAGGACACGACCATTGAGTGGTGACGAGTGTCAATTCACACGCAGGACACGGCCATTGAGTGGTGATGAGTGTCAATTCACATGCAGGACACGGCCATTGTGTGGTGACGAGTGTCAATACACACGCATGACACGGCCATTGAGTGGTGACGATTGTCAATTCACACGCAGAATACAACCATTGAGTGGTGACGAGTGTCAATTCACACGCAGGACACGGCCATTGAGTGGTGACGAGTGTCAATACACACGCATGACACGGCCATTGAGTGGTGACGGGTGTCAATTCACACGCAGGACACGACCATTGAGTGGTGACGAGTGTCAATTCACACGCAGGACACGGCCATTGAGTGGTGATGAGTGTCAATTCACATGCAGGACAAGGCCATTGTGTGGTGACGAGTGTCAATACACACGCATGACACGGCCATTGAGTGGTGACGATTGTCAATTCACACGCAGAATACAACCATTGAGTGGTGACGAGTGTCAATTCACACGCAGGACACGGCCATTGAGTGGTGACGAGTGTCAATTCACAGGCAGGACACGGCCATTTAGTGGTGACGAGTGTCAATACACACGCAGGACACGGCCATTGAGTGGTGACGAGTGTCAATACACACGCATCGATATATAAGTATTATAGGTGTTCTGGCTCAAAACCCAAATCACCCCAAATAATCTAAAATCACCACACAAAAATTTCTGGCTCAAAACCCAAATCACCCCAAATAATCTAAAAATCACCATACAAAAATTTTCAGTTTACTGAAAATTAACCCAATTAAACTGGTTATTTAGCATGTCCCAGGCGCTAAATAACCCAAGATGTTAAGATTGAATTGTGAAAATGTTTTAAATTTGGATGTTTAAATTTTATTGCAAAATAGAGTTTAAACATTAAAACTTATGTTAACAAACTTTTTTAAAATAGGGGTAGTGAAGATTGCAAGTTTAAATTTTTTGGTTTTAAGCTTTGTGTAGTAGGTAAGGTTACGTGATTATTGTCATGTCAGAGTAAGGTTACGTGATTATTGTCACATGTATTAGCTCATGTGATAAGCATCTATTTATATCAACCAATCGGTGAAGATCATGTGATAAGTGTCTATTTATATCAGCCAATCGGTAAAGTTTTTGGTCTTTCTGACGGGTATAAAAGGCGGTGAAAACTTCGGATTAGTATTACTTTCACACGGTGACATACCCTATGGGAATAGAGACCTGAAAAAGTAAGGATAAAACTAGGATTATTTTTCATGAAAGGTAAGTCCATTTTAAATTTGTATTTATTTTTATATTTTTAGAAGGTTCTAGGTTGAATACAAAGGTGGTGGATCGTACTCATACACATTACTAAAACAATTTATTACACACTTTTTAGACTTTTTTGTAAGGTTGTCATTGCTTCCTTTCTTCCCTGCTCTACTAGTTCTTTTTTTTTAGCTTCACTTATTTTAGCCTTTTTTTGTTTAGTGTCTTCTTTTAAACTATAATATTTATCTAACTCATCCAAAATCAACTTGAACTCTTGATCAGATATTTGTGCATCATTTAACGCTTTTGATATTAACTGCTTTATGCTATTCAACTTAACCTCTGCCAAAGTTTTTATTTCATGATGTTTTTGAGCTTTTACATTAAGCTTGCGTCTGATAAAATTAATACAAACACCTGTAGCTCCGCAGACTATTGCTGCTATTTCCAAAGGTAACAAAACTGGAATAACAAATCCAATCCCAGCCATAATAACACCTGCAGATATTAAGGTAGTGTCAATTCCATCTGTAATAAACACACTCCAAAATAAAAGGAGAAAATCCGGGTTGTCTCCTTTACCCTGTCAAATGGCCTATATTGCAGTTTAAGTAGAAACTAGGCCATTTATTTAAGAGAATTTCCGCTTCAGTGTATGTCGTACGAGAGAAATTTCTCTTCAAGCTACTATCCTACAAGAGAAATTTCTCTTCAACCTAAAACGCTACAAGAGAAATTTCTCTTCAAGCTAAACCTCTACAGCTAAAACCCTACAAGAGAAATTTTCCTTCAAGCTGAAACGCTACAAGAGAAATTTCTCTTCAAGCTAAAACCCTACAAGAGAAATTTCTCTTCAAGCTAACACCCTACAGCTAAACCCTACAAGAGAAATTTCTCTTCAAGCTCAAACGCTACAAGAGAAATTTCTCTTCAAGCTAAAACGCTACAAGAGAAATTTCTCTTCAAGCTAAAACCCTACAAGAGAAATTTCTCTTCAAGCTAAAACGCTACAAGAGAAATTTCCCTTCAAGCTGAAACGCTACAAGAGAAATTTCTCTTCAAGCTAAAACCCTACAAGAGAAATTTCTCTTCAAGCTAAAACGCTACAAGAGAAATTTCTCTTCAACCTAAAACGCTACAAGAGAATTTCTCTTCAAGCTAATATCCTACAAGAGAAATTTCTCTTCAAGCTAAAATGCTACAAGAGAAATTTCTCTTCAAGCTAAAACCCTACAGCTAAAACCCTACAAGAGAAATTTCTCTTCAAGCTAAAACCCTACAAGAGAAATTTCTCTTCAAGCTAATATCCTACAAGAGAAATTTCTCTTCAAGCTAAAATGCTACAACAGAAATTTCTCTTCAAGCTAAAACCCTACAGCTAAACCCTACAAGAGAAATTTCTCTTCAAGCTCAAACGCTACAAGAGAAATTTCTCTTCAAGCTAATATCCTACAAGAGAAATTTCTCTTTAAGCTAAAATGCTACAAGAGAAATTTCTCTTCAAGCTAAAACCCTACAGCTAAACCCTACAAGAGAAATTTCTCTTCAAGCTAAAACCCTAGAGCTAATACCCTACAAGAGAAATTTCTCTTCAAGCTAAAGCGCTACAAGAGAAATTTCCCTTCAAGCTGAAACGCTACAAGAGAAATTTCTCTTCAAGCTAAAACCCTACAAGAGAAATTTCTCTTCAAGCTAAAACGCTACAAGAGAAATTTCTCTTCAACCTAAAACGCTACAAGAGAAATTTCTCTTCAAGCTAATATCCTACAAGAGAAATTTCTCTTCAAGCTAAAATGCTACAAAAGAAATTTCTCTTCAAGCTAAAACCCTACAGCTAAAACCCTACAAGAGAAATTTCTCTTCAAGCTAAAACCCTACAAGAGAAATTTCTCTTCAACCTAAAACGCTAAAAGAGAAATTTCTCTTCAAGCTAATATCCTACAAGAGGAATTTCTCTTCAAGCTAAAATGCTACAAGAGAAATTTCTCTTCAAGCTGAATCCCTACAGCTAAACCCTACAAGAGAAATTTCTCTTCAAGCTAAAATGCTACAAGAGAAATTTCTCTTCAAGCTAATATCCTACAAGAGAAATTTCTCTTCAAGCTAAAACGCTACAAGAGAAATTTCCCTTCAAGCTGAAACGCTACAAGAGAAATTTCTCTTCAAGCTAAAACCCTACAAGAGAAATTTCTCTTCAAGCTAAAACGCTACAAGAGAAATTTCTCTTCAACCTAAAACGCTACAAGAGAAATTTCTCTTCAAGCTAATATCCTACAAGAGAAATTTCTCTTCAAGCTAAATCGCTACAAGGGAAATTTCTCTTCAAGCTAAAACGCTACAAGAGAAATTTCCCTTCAAGCTAAAACGCTACAAGAGAAATTTTTCTTCAAGCTAAAACACTAAAAGAGAAATTTCTGTTCAAGCTAAAGTTAAAACCCTACGTTTTTGGGGAACATATGGCTATTGGATGATTTAAATAGCTATATATCAACTATTTAAACTACTTATATACACACACTATGTTTTATACTTATTAATTTAGGAATGCGATACATTTTCAAAAGAAATGAGTTAAATTATTTTATTTAAAACAGTTTACATTATAAAAAAAATTACATCTTTAGTAAGTTATGAATTGCAGTTGTATTTTGGCTTGTGTCAAGATTAGTATAAACTAATTGGGTCACCCTCGATAATTCAAGACTTTTATTCATTCATTCATTAACACTCTAGCTCTTTACAGTTGATCTTCACCACACTTTTAATATGTTCTGTTTTGTCAACTTACCAAGTGAGTGCGTTTCAATTGCTTCATCAGCCAAAGAAGTAAAAGACTTGTACTGCTCAGTGCCTTCATGAGATTCATTGTCTTCCAACTGTAAATGGCAAGCAACTTTTTAAATGAATGAAGTAGTGGTACCATGTTATTTGTAATATATGCTGTCAATATAATATGGGAGGTGTGTTCAGCATTTGTTCTTATTGCTTTGTCAGTATATTCGATGTTTTCTTTAAAATACCTCTAGAATGAAAAATGTTCTATCCAAAACTAGTCCACTGAGTACCTCCAACAGTTGAAGAATTTGGAACGTAAACAACCAATTTAAAGGCATAAGAAGTGTGAATCAGTTACAGAATTGTTATCTTTTTATTTATTTTTTACACAAAATTCAATATATCTTAAAGGGGTTGTTGCACTATTCTGGAACTAGCTTCATTTAAAAGGGCTTTAAAAAACAAGGAAAAAGCCTAAACCGTGCTATAAATGCCGGTATATTTCAGCCGTGCTATAAATGACAGATTCGGCAGTTATACCATGATCTACTCAATTTTATACGCGCATAGTTGCAATGTTTACACACAACCTGTCAATCAAATATGTAAAACGCGACTACCCATTATCAAAACAGCACTCCTTAACATCGGATTTGCCCAATAATATACACAAGCGATTGGCTGCAATAATCAAAACATGGGTCATGCCTATGCCGCTTGATAATGCTCGTTCTTGATTGGATCGAGCTGTTATTGTTTACTGAAAACTGCAACGCCCTAAAACTTCTTGCACATGCGTAGTTGGATAAATGGCTAAGATACAAAATATTTAAAATTAATTTGACCAATCAGTGATCAATAAAATAAAAGACCTCCACATTCTGGTAGGGGGTAAACTCAGTGTTTATCCTTGGTGCTCAACTGACTTTAGCCCTTTATAAAACTAGTTTGTAGTGATAATTATATTAATAATCATGTGTAACGTTTACGGTAGCTACATATATGTAACTGTATGTGTAATGGTTATATTAAAAGCTTTATTTTTTAAGTATATCTATGTATCTTCTTTTGGTGTTGTCTGATTTTAAAACACCAATATGGATACATTTAATTTAAATCATGGTCTAGTATTTTCATTTTTCATATAGAGATTGAGGATAAAGTCCGAGTAAACCCTTTTATTTTCACCTACTGAATATCTCAACCTACCGGAAGTAGACCGGATGTGAAAGTTATGAATATCATATATTATTTATAATTTGAAAAAAACTAAATTCTCGTAAAACACCAGCTATATATAATATATGTTATATTTACAAACTCTAACAATGATGATAATAATTTGAATGGCGTATTAAATAGTCTATAGCTGGTTTTATATTCAACATATATTTGATAAATCGAGTATACTTTGTATTTGAACAAGTAAACATACAAGACTTAGTACAAAATGTTAATAAATTGAAAGTGAAAACAATTACAAGCATATCTTTAATAAATATAAAACAAAAACAATTTCTTGTGAAAACAATGAACTCAACTTAATAATATTTACCATTATTTGGGCTTGATATACAATTTTAAATCTTGATCCAAATTGTTCTTTACTTTCTATTTGTGATCATGCAGTGTTATCTGATCTGCTGTGCTCAGCTTGATTATGACCCTCTAATAGGTTACAGGTCATTAACACATTTGTGGCACACTCTCCCTTTAGATAAGCATTGGCTCACTGAGAGATGTTTCCATACAGTAATGCATAGCACTGCAAACACTATTTATTATATCTATTTTTCATATAATTATGGAAAAAAAGTCACAATGACGGCCATCATTCAAATATTGGAATATTTTTGCACATTTTCAAAAGGTCATATCTCCTATATTTTTTAAGATATTTTGATAATTTGTTCAACTTTTTTCACGGTTTTTAAAGCCCTAGCTGTTAAATGAAACTTTAAGTTGCAGAATAGTGCGAATTGCATATTGGCATATAATTATGTGGTATGTTTTTATTAAAATGTGCAACTGTTTTAGACTAAGTGCTATTTATTGTTTAATTGTCATACTAACCCTGAATCCATCTTCAACTGCTAATGCTTCATTTTCATCTGATTCATTACCACTCCCTTTGTCTGAAAATATTGTGAAGGAGAATACTTATATAAGCTTTATTGCAGCTTTAATATGTTACTTATTACCATCCTAGTCTTGGAGTGAATCTGATTCTTTCAAATTGTTATATTTGCAATCTTTCTTATAATTATTGCACATACATCCTTTATCTGTCGATCTTTAATAGTTACACATGTTTAAGGACCATCTTGTTCTCCTGGGGAACTTTATTTGAGAGACAGGTTAAATTATCTAAAGCAATGCAATCACTATGCTTGTGGTTAGACTGAAGCCAGGGAGTATGGTCAGTGGGTCATTTATTTGTTTATTACTGTGTTGCATTTATAGGATTTCAAATGAGCATGGAATTAATTTAAGACAGTAAACTTGAAAATAAATATCTGTGAAGAATATTTTACTAATTATTTGAAGAAAAAAAATTATAAGAAAGGTTCACATTTTTGAAGGAGTAAATATTTTAGTTCCTGTTTATTTTGTGTACTTTCCATAACATAAATCATTTGAATAAATAAAATGTAATTATAGAGTTGTACGGCCGTCTTTTTTAAAGGAAGTAAATACGGCGGCTTTGGAGTCAAAATTTGATAAAAAACTATGAAATGACTAAATTAAATCATAAAATGGCTCTAAGATATAGACAGAACATTAACAGTTTCCTATACTACAGCGCAATAATTATTAATTGTAAATTATAGAAAGAAAGATAAAAATATCGGACAGGGAAAGCAGCATTCAAGGACGACAGTCAACCACAAAACACAAAAACAAACATGCAAACAGACAAACGAGAAGGCAAAAGTAATAAAAAATGCAAACGACATCACAAACACAAAAGGGTTGACAATAGGGATACCGCCTTGGAACAGTCAGTGGCAACAAAGGCCACTGGGGGTTAAAACCGGTTCTAGGGTGCACCAAAACAGGACAGTGTAAATAAAGAAATCCCCGCTAGATCTAATCTCTAACCAACAAGGCAGCATCAATAGGCAATATCAGTAAAACACAAATATGGTCGTGTAAATATAATACAAAAAAAACAAAAGCCTAGAAAGCCACAATGAAGGTACTCAATGACTTGGCAGAAGCCAGAGCAACAAGAGAATAAACCATTAAGGGCACGACAGGAAAGTCTTGTTAGGCCATGGAGTAATCACCAGGTTATAAAAAGCTGTCACATGTGATCACTGCGGCGATATTGACACATGACACTCGCTTTGCCAGACGTTACAATTTGTTTTACCGCCAAGTTCAAAATAGCTATCCCTGGCTATAGCTATCCCTAATCATAGTTAGGAAATACCATATTTAGGTCTTTTATTTTATATGTTCGGTGTAATTTCTTAATGCTTATATCTCATTTATTTCATTTTTCTCAATTCAATACAGAAACAATTCTAAAAGAACTACCAATCCTGATGTACTCCCTTTAAACCATGTTTTTACTCATTTCGTATGATTAAACAAGGATATTAATCGATTTGAAGGCTCATTCATTTGAACAGAGCTGATTTAGAATTCCATAGATAATGAATGAAAGCATCCTACCAAATATACCATCACACATACTTAGTTAAAAGTGGTAGAGGAAAAGTGGACAAGAAAAATAAGTGTAGGTATGTGTACATTGTTCAGTGAGAAAATGTAAAAAATCAATTAAAAAAATCCTTAAATTAATTGCTTCTATCAATTTATGGTATTATGACATCACTACCTGGTATTATGACATCACTTTCTACTAATGTGATGTCACATTTTTCACTCAAAGGAAAGAAAGGAGATTTAGGCTGTTTATATCTCTCATTGAGTTATGAGTTTCTTGAAACCAAGAATCAAAACATTTTTTAAAATGATTTAATAGACAGTGTTTTATTTGTACATGTATTGGAGAAAGTTAAACAATACCTGTACTTTCATGTCCACCTGCTTTGGATGTTGATGTTGAAGGACTATTTTTAGTCAATTCCTTGGCTGCAGTGGTAGCTGTTTCATTTGTTTCCTCTATTATCTGACAAGAAATATAAAATTAATATTAAATTTGAAGGAAACTGCTAAAACATGTTAATATTTAAATCAGAGTATGACTATATTTTCATAAAATGAGTGCATAGCAACAGATGATATAATTTGCATAAATACCCAATTAAAAAATCCATTTAAAACACAATTAAAATACAATAAAAGCAAACAAAGGAAAGGAAGACTACTCACTAATATTATTGTTGATCAAATGCGTGCATATCGCGCAATTTTCTTGTGGTGGCAACATACATGTACAAACAAGTCTTAACTAATCTTGCTCAGCATTTTGATGCAAATGGCAATGTTTTAAATCATTTGCTTACCGGTATATACTATGTAATTAGCTGTTTGTTTTATCTTTTAAGTTATATATATGTTTTCGAATCAGAATTAAGTTTATTTTACTTTATATTCTTAAATTCATTTATTATTGTATTATGTATACTCTGATTTAAATGTCAGCAATGGTCCTTTGATTGGAAAAAAACAGTTATTATTTCTGATCATCATCAATTATGTTAAGATGTATAATGAATGGCATCAAAGATGAGGATACGCACATTTATCATATACTTCCGCACAAATACGTTGTTTTTGAATATACGATACGACATAGACTTGGATAGTCATATCAAACAGGATGTAGTTGCCGGGCAATAAAGCTTTATCACACGCATGAATTATAGGGTGAAAAAAAATCATATCATGGAAATACCCGAATGTTCTTTATGATTCTTTCAGAGGAGTGATACGGAAATTACCGATTAGTTACGATTGTATATGATGTGTCACTCGTATAGTTTGTCGTCTGTTTGTCATCTTGTTTTCGCGCCAGATTATTGGCGATACATCTACATGTGTAAGCTAAGCTGTCATCTTTGACCATAACTCTACGTAAATGACTTGACTAGTAATGCTAAGAAGATGAAATAAAAGAAATGATATATAGATAGAAGTAAAATAAATTAATATGCATAATACACGGACCATAAAGATAGATAAACTAAATGATATAGAAGTATCCGTGGATAAAATAACCACTCGTGACCATTCATTTTCTGAATTAGACAATTTCAAAGTCAATGGCTTTCATTTTTAAATCAAATTTCGGAAAAAAATGTCGAGTAGATATACACAAGTTTACGCGACAGACGTGCATGAACACATTCAAATGGGATTTTATCTATTAATAATATTATTGTATTCTACCTAGAAAACAGAGTAGTAAGTTAAAGTTGACAGTTCAACAAAGTCATTGCTGAAGTATATGATAAATAGAATAAAAAATGGGTATTTTCATATCACAACCTATATAAAGGTTACAGCTACAGCTCTCGGGCTGATATGGTGTCTCAGGCCTGATATAGGTTGTGATATGAAAATGCCCATTTATTATTCTCTATATATTAAACACAAAATGCATTCACATACACTATTTTCATATCCAAACAAGTGATGAAATACTTAAATGGATTTTGGATGACATTGTGCAGAACATTTGCAGTGATATTGAGTACAATTTTATTGACATCTATTATGAATCAGAATGAATAAGAAGGCACCGCCTTTCACTGCCTGCCAAATGTACTAAAAACTTTGAATGACTTTAGAGAAACATTTCCATAGCTGGTTGTTAAACAGGTATCAGGTATTAACATAATTTTAAAGAAACTAACCGGCCAAATAACGGCAATATTACACTACAAAACTGTCATAGAATAATGTATGTGTGCCGATTAAAAGTATAGGTTTATTCACATGTTTTAAATTACCCGTGATTGAATATGCATAAAATTAATTATGATCAAGTTGGTAACTCATGATTCGACGCTCCATTTTCGGAGTTTGGCCTATCATGTGTCTATAGAGTTTGGAGTTTTGAAAATATGCAAGTTATATATACATATATCTCATCGTCAGTTAGAAACGATTTACATCTGTTTTAAAATTTGCCTTGTTGATAGCGGGTAGGGACTTTAAAGAGTTTTAAATAATAACATTGATGTACTGGCTTGAAATACCCCAAGTGTATAAGTCAAGTGACAGTTTAAATATATAAATACTCAAACCAAAATGAAGGTCAATACAATTTCTAGACAATACCCAATTTAATTTGGCCAATGTTCAATTAAAACCAAAACTGTGGTGTAAAATAGCCAATATTACAAACCAAAGCTTACCTGTTGCCCTGTGAGTGTTAAATTAGTTTAAGGAAAAGTGTGCCAATTAACAATGACACTCCTAATATAGTTGTTTTAGTGTAATTAGGTCAAAAGTCAAAGTCAGATTTTTCTGAACAGTATAATTAGAAAGGACTAGGTATGATAAGGGACAAAATTGGCCCCCAATAT
Organism: Cyrtodaria siliqua; assembly: GCA_037043455.1. NCBI lineage: Eukaryota > Metazoa > Mollusca > Bivalvia > Adapedonta > Hiatellidae > Cyrtodaria > Cyrtodaria siliqua. The sequence goes on along the minus strand of JAWPHD010000302.1, from coordinate 497,132 downwards.
TGAAAGTTTTAATGCACATGTTTTGAATATCTAGTTTAGCTACAAATGAACTGAATCAATACAAGCACGTTTGAAGGCTCTAAATGAGTTTCAGAGCCTCACAAACAAGGCCTTTTCTTTCAAAAAAAATACATTTTTGTTCATTTTCAGCAGTTTTCTATCAGTTTTTGGTCTTGGAAATGCAAAGCGCATCCTCGAGCACAGCTGATTTTTTGTTGAAACAGGTACTTGATAGGGATGCATCATCAGCCAAAAAACTGTGTGTGCTCGGAGGTGCACTCTATATTTTTAGGATCAAAATCTTGCCCAGAAAGGTCCCAAATCTACAAAATATTACAAAATTACCAAAAATGCCATTTTTTGAGACACTGTTAATTCTTCTAGATAAATAAAATAAATAAAAATATATTTTGAAGATAGAATATGATCAGTTTACTTCAATATGTGCAACAGCTTATATGTAAATATTATTTTTTTGCATTTTGAATATATTGGGGGCCCAAATACCTTGTTCTTTGAGGTGAGTATTTTAATTGCTTAAATAGTCTTGTTTATTTAAATAGTCAATTGATGAAAACGTAAGCCTGGCCGTTATGTACCACTCATCGCTAATTATATATATTAGATAAAGTTCTTCATCTTTTTATCTTGCATGCCTTTAATTTTTTAATTCACATATGCAGACATAATTTGATAAGTGTAAGATTAATAAACTTGACATATTAAGAAGCGCTTGCAACTGCATATATCACTAATCATTGCAATATTACATATACTCATTTTTATGTGTTGCAAGTGAAGAAAAACAAATTTCATTTAAATACATTTCAACTCACCCCTAAACTTCTCACCCACTGGACAAAAGCTGTCCTAGAGACCAATGTTTCTTTTTTGAAGATGTCTTTGATACTCTCACCTACATTAAATTGTCTTAAATTTAGGTTGTGACAAGAACCACTTTCGTCTGTAATCTGAAATTAAAAATTATATTTTTCATTCATTCAGGGGTAGACCTGAGGGAATCCAGCATTTAAAACTGCACTAACACTAATACATCTAAGGTTTTTCTAGGTAATATATGTATATTATTTAGTTTACATTTAAATCAGATTAAACATTACAATATAAAGCTGTTGCATGATCAGTTGGCTGTTTGAACATAATATTGCTTTTAAACAAATTCTGACATGAAGTCACACACGTGTTACATTACAAGTGAAATGAAGAGGTGCGTTCCTTTTTACTATTTTTAATGTCTAACAACAGTATCTTTCGAATAATGTTTTCCTCTTCACCAATGAGAAGTTTTCCCTCCAGGGAAATGCTCCATGTGCTTGACATTATAAATCCAAGTATATAATGCTAAACTTTTTTTGAATCAACATTCAATGACCGCCATAATTTACTTATCACAAAGTCGTAGAAAATAGAAGAAAATGTATTGAAATTATTCAATTAATAATTAAGTCTAAGGCACATACTTATAATGTTCTAACAAGTAATAATATTACTGAGTATGTAAATTACTTCTTCAAAATATGTAATTATCACAAATCCATTGATACAGAAAGCAAACAGTGTACATTCGTCTGCAAAACCATGAGATGGGCATACTAGTGCAACTCTAAACATTGTATATATACCCTCCTGAACTGTAATCAGTGTTTATGATCTGTAATAAATTAGGAAGTGTTGCTCTCCTGTTGTTAGGGTGCATGAGAGCTGGGCACCATGTGTAATTAATTTTATTTTATGAAAAATGCTATTTATAAGCAAATATACTATATTGCCACATAGTAGCAATCACCATGGTGACTAACTGTCAGGGATATCGTGACCAGGTCCTGTATGTTCAGTTTAACACAAAATATTTTATTTTTTTCTAAAATCATGGAAAATGTTATTTAATGTGTGTTACCATTGTATAAAATTGCCATGGCATCAATTTGACATTTGATAACATTCTTTCAAAATGTTGAGGCAGTTGACCGCAAAACATCATTTTAACAGTGCATTAAGTACCTTACTTATTGCTGAAATAATTTCTTTTTGTCGAAATGTCTCTTTTTCTCAACAAAATCTGCTATGTTTTCAGTGACTCTGCATGACAATAAACATTATATTCCACCCTATTTCAGCATATATATTATGTAGTTTTCTTCATCTATACATTAAATAGGACATTGAGCCTAATTAATATTTAAAGTTCCTATCTCGCGGCAAATTCACCGTTTCTAGACCTACGAACAATGAGGTACCGTATTGTTTCTAATTAGCGCTCCCACTCTAATTAGCGCACCCCATAACTTTAAAAAAAATAATCTTACCTTGAGGTGTAAAAGTGGTTAATATCCAAGAAAAGTGGTTAAAATCCAAGAAACAGTATACACACACTTATGAATTTAATTTCAGTTTAAATGACATGGAGAATGCCCGCTTGCATTTTCCCCGACCAGACGTATCCATGTTTAAGGTAAATCATAAAATGAACTTGAATTAAGCGAGTTAGAAATGTGTAATGTATTACCTCATACCGCGAGGACGTCTTAGAAACTATCGATTCTACCTGTCAATCAAAGTGTCAGTTACAGCGTGTGACACTACCTAGCAGTCAAAACAAAGTCGGGTTTAACAAACTACCGTATGATTTCCAATAGTGACGTTTTCGACTTAGTAAACTACTGGTAATGAGTTATGGCACAGGGACTTTGTCTCGCTTATTTTTAGCATTATATAAGGAAATTAAAATGTGTTCTGGCTTACGAAAAGCATTCAAATAAGCGCCCCCCTTTCAGAAATGTCATGCCCCCGAGGGCGCTAATTAGAAACAATACGGTATATGATATAACTTACTATAGACAGGCAATATAAACGGCTTTAACCAGCCAGACCAAATCCCAAAACTGGAGCTTCGAATTAGGAGTTAACCAACCAAAAATTCATTTAGGCATATTCAGTCACCGTTATTTTAATAACCTGTGAATAAACCTATATTTTTAATCATCACATACAATATTATATATGACCTGAACACCTGGACAGAGTTTTGATACACGGTTTTGTAACTAAAAGCCGTCTATCAGCGGGTTAGTTTCTTTAATGTAATTTTATTTGACTTTTGTGGGTAAATTGAATTAGGTTGTATTGATATTGTAGGCGATTTAGTAAAGTTAAAAATGGTCATTAGGAACTTACAGGTTTATGCAGAAATAAATGATATGGATAAATCAATGATATCAGTTATATGGTAATGCTTATACTAAATAATGCTTGTCACATACATGTTTTTGAACCTGAGTATGTTTCACTACCAGTATGTAGAACCTGATGATTTCTGTGAAACACCTTTGAACATGTGTTTACATGTAATAAATTGTCTGGAGTAGTTCTTATGAACCCCTGGCCAGATTTCAAGGTAACTTACTATGGATGATCTTTACCAAGCCTAGCATGTCATTGTCCTGTTCCAGTCAAATGATTTTTGGTGGATTAATTGCCCTTTCGCCAATGGGAGGGTCAGCAGAGACATCTGTTGCTAGTTGGTTACACAGTCTAACATTTTATCCCAAAATTTGGCTGAATTCTATGCTCTGGTATATCAGCCACAAATCATCACCCCTGCTGCTCTGACCACCACTTGAGGAAACTGATATCCCTAATCGAAATTCTATGTACAGTATTTACAAAGGGTAATAGGTTACTGAGGTTGATTTGTACACTGATTGAGGATTGTTAATATGTAATTTATTGTATTTAATAGATCATATTGTTCTAATTCGAAATAAAAAGTAGCAACATATTCACTTGGTTAAAAGGGAAAGACAAATATGTTAAAACATGGCAAGGCATTCTGTGTTTGGTATTCTACTTTTCTCTGTTTTGCTTACGCTGAAAATTATGATGTGTGTTTAAAAGTTAAGACTGTTCTACATTTCTGTTTTGTTTATGCTGAAAATTATGATGTGTGTTTAAAATCAAAAACCATATGCATTATTTTTTAAAAGAAGCAGGTGAAGATTAGATTCCTGGTCCATTACAGACATTTCTGTCACTGTTACAAAATCAAACCTTAAAAACAAGGAAGTTATAAATGATGTCATCACCACAAACACTTTCTTATTTGCGTTTTACTATAGGGTTAAAGAACACTGGGAAAATATAGCTTTTCAAAACACATTTTATGAAAACAAACAGTTCTGAACCAGCCACAGAAACTTGAAAATAAGGTAAAAAAGAAATCTGATTTCTTTAAGTTTTCGAAAGAGCAAACAATGTTACAAAAACACTTTTCCAACTTTCATAAATGGAGATTATCAATAAAGAACCAGTAGAAATGGACGAGGATATTATCTTGACTTTAAGGACATTTCCTACAGTTGTTATGTACACCTTTTTCGCATATACTTAAGAGCGACTATGTAAACAAATAACATACTTTCTCAAACGTTTATATATTTTGCACTAGTATTTCATTATAATGAACCTAATTAACTGATTGGATAATGAAATTATTTGTTGATAATATCAAGTATAATTTCAGTATTTTGAAACAGACCATGGAGAGATTTATTGGTTTAGCCGCTATAGCTTTTTCATTCTTAAGGCCTAAATGTCTGTCTAAAATGTAAAAATTAACTAAAAAACATTAAAGGGAATGTAGCGCCACAGCCAAGCCATCTTTATAATTGAGAGTTCTGAAAAAAATGAATGAAGGTGAAAGAATTATCAAAATCGGATAATAAACAAAGAAGATATGATCATTTGAAGTTTCTGTTGAAACGGATATGGAAGCGGCCATTTTGAGAGCTATGACATCACGGTTCTAAATGACCATATATGGAATACTTATAAATATGAAAATTTACTGATTTATAGGGAAAAATGACAGCAACTGTATGAAAAATATGTAATACTTAATGGCAATAATGCTTTATATGACCAGTAAAAAAAAATCGTTCATTTGCAGTGATTTTCTTCATTTTAAATGATATTTGTCAATATTCCATATATGGTAATATGGAACTATGACATCATAGCTCTTAAAATGGCGGCTCCCATATGCGTTTTAGAATAACCTTTAAATGGTCATATCTTTTTTGTTTATCATCCGATTTTGATAATTCTTTCACCTTTTTCCAAGTTTTTCAGAACTCTCAATAACAGAGCTTGTTTGGCTGTGTCGCTACATTCCCTTTAAATACTACTAACTTGATGGCTGTATACTATTTTTACACATATGGAATCCATTTAAATAAAAAGACGGTATATAGAACTTAACAGTTAAAGAAAAAGGTATGTGTTTGTTTGAAACAAATGAGTGATATCATCGGAACTGGGAGTATCACACTATTTGAATAGGTAATATCAATTATTTGAAGTCCCTATCCCGCCATCAACAGTCAAATTGTACAACATAATTACACCGTTACTAAACCTACTGATGACGAGGTATACATATAACTTACATATTTTGAGAATCCAAACTCTATAGACACAATATAAATGGCTTTAACCAGCCGGACCAAACCCCAAAACTAGAGCATCCAGAATTAAGAGTTACCAACTCATATTTCATTTCAAGCATAGTCAATCACAGGTGTTTTAAGAACCTGTATTACAACCTATACTTTAATCGGCACCTAGTCATTAGTATATGACCTGAACACCTGGGTAGAGTTTTGATAATTGGTTTTGCCGTTATTTGGGATGTTAGTTTCAGTTTAGCGATATCACCAAGTAAGTCATTATAATATCACCCATCAGAGTCATTCTTTCAAAATGAATGGGTGATTATGATATATACTAATCAGTGAAATCACTGATATCATTCATACAGATAGGTGGTAGGTTTGAAATGCTTTTTAAAACTGGTTTGTAATATATATAAATTATTCGATTATTATTGAAAATTTATTGAAATATCTACTAAAAATAATACAAATAATTTTATCCAATCAATTGTTTTTGCCCTGTGTGGTTCCGTGGGCCCCGTTTGGTTCCGGGGCAAAGAATAGGCCAATAGTCTGCAGATCCCGTTGGAGGGGAAGGCATAGGGGTAGAACCCCCCCACCACCAAATTCATTTTATCATTTTATCATTTAAAGGTTCATGCTCATTAAAGGTCTTCATCATGATCCCTGCATTGTTTCAGGTGCCATCTCGCTCAAATCACTAGAGCAGTAGCAGAAAACAATAAACGTGTCTCCAGCGTAAATGGAGTGTCTACAATAGAATTTGTAGCAACTCGGCAGCTCTGCAGGTGTGAAGGTTCTACCTCATTCTCCATATTTTATCTTTATGTACATGGAGGATGAGCCTGGCATGTTCATTCCTCTTAGGCGCCATACAACTTTCATGTGTTGGTACGCCTTAAAATACCAATTCAATAAAAATAAAAAAATAGCATGGTCCTTGACATTCCCTTTGTTATGCGTACAGTTGCGAATCATATATAATATTTGGACTTGTAGAATGGTCTCTGACATTCCCTTTGTTATACGTACAGTTGCGAATCATATATAATAATTGGAATTGTAGCATGGTCTGACATTCCTTTTGTTATGCGTACAGTTGCGAATCATATATAATAATTGGAATTGTAGAATGGTCTCTGACATTCCCTTTGTTATACGTACAGTTGCGAATCATATATAATAACTGGAATTGTAGAATGGTCTCTGACATTCCCTTTGTTATGCGTACAATTGCGAATCATACATAATAACTGAAAGTGTAGCATGGTCTCTGCATTTCCTTCGTTATGCGTACAGTTGCGAATCATATATAATAACTGGAATTGTAGAATGGTCTCTGACATTCCGTTTGTTATGCGTACAATTGCGAATCATACTTAATAACTGAAAGTGTAGCATGGTCTCTGACATTTTCTTTGTTACACGTACAGTTGCGAATCATATATAATAACTGGAATTGTAGCATGGTCTCTGACATTCCCTTTGTATTTCCGCAGTTGAAAATCATTTAACTGAAAATAACACCTGTCAGAATGACTGGTGCACTCTTTCTACCAGTTATCGTAAGTTAAGAGTAATTTGGTAAAATAGTGAAGTAAGAAGTACGCCCATCTCGATGTTTAAATCGACCTTAACTCAATGAGTGCATTAACTCTATTACTGCTGATGTATTAATAAAAGTGAACAAACTGTAATAAAACTGTAAAGCAATACTTTGTTAATAACCTACCCATGCATGTAATCTCTGTGCAATCTTATACTCCTGCTTGTCAGATCTAGCCCCTCATTTATGATGACCCCTCCCTGTGAAAGTTGTTATTATAATTTAATGCCTTATTTACAGTAGTGTGTTAAACTGGAGAAAACTCAAAATTCTGGCATAAAATGCGGACTGTACAGTGAGTTTGTATGTTAGTATGTCAACTTTAGTCTTTATTAAATTTAAATTGTTATCTAAACATCACATTCACATTCATATGGAGAACTCAGAGACATCAGTGCCATAATCCTGAATTAAACAGAATTATGCCTTTCAACTTAGTTTCTCAATAAATAGACAAGGCCTCGAAAGTCGAGCACGTGCACCGATGGGCAGTGCTTTTTGTTTATTAAAACATTCAATCTCATGAAACATTTTCAGTATCAGAGATTAATAACATGTAATGTGTTATTAGGTCTCTGATAATATATGTACCTATACTAAAGCAAGTTTAAATACCATGCATGGATATCCATGATTATCAAAAAAGATGGTTTGTCAATTAATTGGTTATGATAATAACAAATTTAATTTATTCAAGAACATTAAATCACATAATTTATGACTGTGGCATTCGTTTTCTCAAACCAAGTGCACATCTGTGAAGATTTGAGTTTTCTGTCCACATATTAAATGTTGTGATTAATTTTATTTTATTAAAGCTAAAGCATTTACTGCATTTAGAACAAGGATTGTTAAATGTCCCATTTTACTTGTGTTTTACATAATTTTTAGCACATTTTAGGCTATATATGATGATTTTTTTGATAGAGGTGGTTGAAAACTATTAACATGAGTTGCAGGTTTGGGAAATCTTTTAGGTATTTGAGAAACTGTCATTTTAGAGAAATCAGATGGTATGAAGTTTATATTATTGAACTGGAGCTAACTCAATTGAAACTAGAAATGTATATGTGGACATGAATGCCCCCACTGTAAGCTATCAACTGAACTAAACTTTAGGAAAAGTAGTTCAGACAAGATTTTGTCATTACAAAATCATTAAAGGGCCCATAATTCCACCAGAAGTCAGCAGACTGAAACAGAGAGTGGCTATGCTCAACTAGATTTCATACTCTTACTTTTTAGCAAGTATTACCAAAATCTGTTCAGAAGTTCTGGAGGATAAGTCCGAACAAGAACTTGTTCGCTCTTCTCTCTCTCTCTCTGCTCTTTTTCTCTCTCTCTGTCTGTCTGTCTGTCTGTCTGTCTGTCTCTCTCTCTCCCTCCCTCCCTTCCTCCCTCTCTTTCTCTCTCTCTCTCTCTCTCTCTCTCTCTCTCTCTATGTCTCTCTCTCTCTCTCATAATCAGGATAATAACAGGTAAGCAGATATTTTGTATGAATGAATTAGGTGTTTGTTAGTGTTAATTAGTAACAGTATGTGTGAAGTTATGGATTGCTTGTAAAGTAATATGTAATGACATTGATCTTGGTTTACAGATTAGTCCCCTGTGGTAATAGTTCCATTTTGATTATCCAAGGTCTGGAAGTTCTTTGAGCAATTATTTAGCTAATTAGCATTCAACCATGCTATGGATGCTATTATAATGTGCCTTTAAAATAGAACAGATGTCATACAATGTGACATTTCTCTAGAAGAAGTATTGAAATGAAAATGTTCAATGAAACTATTTGTAGTTGCTGCAGTTTGGCGATATGGCTGATACAAAACTTTTCTCTCTGGAAAACAATATGAACACAGGAAAGGTGCCTCTTGAGTTGAAAGCGTAAAAATAAGATAATTTTCAAAATTTGGTTTTAAAAGAATCACACTGTAAATATCTTAATTTTTACAATAAACTTGGTTGAACATAGATCTATTATAAAGACGAAGCGTCTCTTTGGCTGAATGGTTAACGACGTTGTGTTGTAAACTTACACCTCTCACCGCTGCGGGTTCGAATCCCACTGGGAGCTCGACTTGTAAGTGGTGATGTGCCGATTGTCTCTCAAATTGTATTTTTCAAAATCGATTGGTGTTTGACTCAGATAATTTCTTTCTGGTAGTCTTAACCAATTTTATAATGGCTTATATGGTTACCTTGCAATTCCTCTCGTGTAGGTATGCTAAATTATATTTCTACACTTTAGTTAGTCTACTATAGATTAAGCAGGCTAGCATGCTACAGAGGATGGCTGAACTCCAAAGGGTACATAGAGATGCAAATGCTACTGTATATATACGTCTGTACATGAATACAACAGATCGATTTTACAATCGATAATCGATCGGTTTAGGTTTTCCGATTATCGATATTCCGGTCCGATTCCCAACACTACTTGTAAGTGAGGAACAGGAAAAGTGGGTGGTGTGCCTCCACCACCAAAAACAAATTTCCTTTCAGCAAAAACAAATTCGACCGTCATATATAGCCTTACATGTGTTGAAAATGAAGTAAAACAACATACAAACAAACAAACTATGATAAAGACCGAGTTTATCACCTACCAGAATTTAGAGGTGTGTCAAATGTCTAGGCCATTGCTTGGTCAGCTGATTTTGATGATCGAAATTATGAAGAGTCAATTAATTTATTCATATGTTTCGGTGTTTATGGGATGCCGAGTTGTCCGTCCGTCCGTCGTCCGTTGTCCGTCGTTACCTTTGTCTCGTTAAGACGATAGGGCCTTCATTTTTCATCTGATCTTTACCAAACTTTACCAGATTGTTAATATCAATGAAAGCTTGGACAAATTCGAAAACCAGCCAAATCGGACCAGTAACAGCGGAGTTATGGCCCTTGATTTAGTTAAAATGTTATATTTTACCTCGTTAAGACGATAGGGCCTTCATTTTTCATCTGATCTTTACCAAACTTTAAAAGATTGTTAATATAATGTCAATGAAAGATCGGACAAGTTCGGTCGCACGGAAACCAGTCATTAATTTTGTTACATCTCAAATAATTCTTGGAATTGTATGATCTGAAAGAATGAAGGTTTTGGCCGACTATGTAAAATTGAGAAACTATTGAACATGTAATACAACATACATAGCCATCATTTGAAAGCGTGGGGATAATAATGCGTTTTTTTAAAGCATGGATTAATTAAAAATCAAATTTACATTCCTAATCAGGTTACATATTCGCTCTCTCTCAATGAGTGTGGATATACATTATTGTTTAATATTTCGAAACATAAAATCTTTAAGTTATATACATCAATAGGTTACAATTACATTTTTCTTTTATCAGGGAACAGATGATAGGCAGCCTGAAGAGAAGAAAAACATAGCAGACCATGACAGCATACAAATAGACCCACTTGGGCAGTCGCTAGAAGACCATACACAAAAAGACCTCCTAGGGCAGTCTTTAGAGGATGATACACAAATACCGCTCCTTGAACAAACACAAGTAAACCCCCTTGGACAATCTCTAGACCAAATAAACATAGGCTTACACATAGATACCCTAGGGCAGTCCCGAGAAGAACATAGCAGCAATACAGACATACATATAGACCCCCTTGGGCAGTCACTAGCCGACAATGCCAGCATAGAAATAGAGATGGATCCACATGACGACGATCATAGCAGCATAGGCATACACATAGATATAGATATCGAACAATCTCTAGAAGAACAGAGCAGTATACAGATTGACCCCATTGAACAGGTAAGATAATTAAAGTTAAAAGTAAGACTGGGTTTTGTGAATGCTACATTTCCTGTTCGACTTTTGGCAGTCCCATTTTCTTACAGACTAGGTTACCCTGACCTCATTCCACTCTATTACAAGCTTATTTTTGATTATTTTTATTTTTTATACATTTTACTTCTTGGGTGGTTCAAGCCTTATATAGGTCATCGGTTTTAATTTATATCTGATAAACAACTTACAACCAAGATTATTGAATACAAATATTAACTCTCAATACTATATAGGGTAACTTAAAATTATTTGTAACAGGCCAATAAACACCTAACAGATGTGTTAAAGGGACACATGGCAATCTTGAGTTTTATTCAAACATTTAAATTTGCTCCTCAATTTACTTATCCTGCGTCATTTTGACTTTAAAACTGCTTGCATATAATTAAATAAAAAAATGAAATTTCGACTTTCTTTCCCTATTTTACCAATTTTTTAAATATATTACTGGTGCAATATTATAAAAAGTTAGTAATATGCAAAAATAATTTGCTTTGAACTATTCTAACAATTACTATTAATGATTGAACAAATGCAAATTAAGAGGAAAACTAACGGGACGCCGTGAGTTTTTAAACAATCAAGATTGCCGTGTGTCCCTTTAACCTTCAATTAGGAGTAAATTTAAAGTTGGTTGATTTTTGTCTATTTTGATGTTTGTTAATTGCAGGGGGTTTCTTCTCATAGTTATGGCATGGATACTGAAGACTCCACAGACTTCCTTCAACAGTATGCAAATCATGATCCATTCCAGTTTGATGAGAACGTAAGTCATTTTGCTGATGAATTTCACGAAAACCTTACTTTGCTATTGTTAAATCTAGCCATTGCAAACATGACTTAGAATCCAGAGAAAATTATCTAAAAAAAAATTCAGTGTGTTATTTATTAAACGAAGCATTAATTAGCCAAGTTCAATCCTTGTAAGGTACCTTGTTGTACCTCAATTGTCAGAAAAACATCAACGTGCTTCATTGTAGTTGCCATTTACTAAGGTTGCTTAAAACCACATCAAGCCTAAAAGAAATGCATATCTATTTTTGTTGAAAATGCTTTAGATTACATTGTGTTAGTTTCATGATCATTTGGAATTATATATTTAAATGGTTGACATGGCAATGCAGTGTTTAAACAAATCCATTATGGGGCACCCGTGGCCGAGTGGTTAGTCTCTGACTTGAAATCACTTGCCCCTTCCCGCCTGTGCACAAAAATTGCCCGGAGAGGCACCTGGGGTCATCCTCCACCATATAAACTACCTATCCTCCACCAATGGAAGCTGGAAAGTTGCCATATGACCTTAGCTGTTGGTGCGACTATAAAATACAATTCAATTCCAAAACCTTTTTACTTGTAATTACTAGGTAGAACCTGGTGTTAACATGTGTGTATATATGTATATCCATATAATTATTTTCAGTATGAATAATACTATCATTACTATTCAAAATGCATATTAAGGCATACAGGCCGCATAGACACAATTTCTGTTTTCACTGGGTTAATTGCATTCTTTACCTGCAGGAAATATGCGATGGAAATGCCAGAAGTAACCTTAGACAATATGTTTCATCAACACCACAAAAACAGGCAGTAAGTGCATACAAGGTACATTTTCCCTTATATTGAGGAAACTAACACAATTGTTTCAATATTTTGTTAAAGGCCAGTGTTCACTTGTAGCAATATCCAGATGGACAGCAATTATAGACTAAACATGCTGTAATATGTGGTTACATTGCTGAAAAATAAACGCTGTTGTTATTAGCTGGCAGGGAGCCAGCAAATATATTTGTGCTATGTTTGGTAATTGCAATAGAAGAAGTAATTAACAGGGATTTTTTTGTTTGTGATGCACGATTTTTAGCAAATGTCCTGATGATATTAAAGATTTAAATAAATGTTTCTTTAAACTGTATGTGCATGTATACTATGAAAGATCTACTATTTAGGTAACAGTTGTTCATGTGCAGTGTGTATGTGGTTGTTATAATGATTTATCAAAATGTTATGTTTATAATATGATGCGTTACATTGAATTTATGCACTAGATTTATTGGCATTTAACTTTATAGAGATTTTTATTAAACATCTATGACAAATACTGATATGGAAACATATGTAGTAATTAGTACAATTAAGGGATATATGTAAAAAGACATTTATGTAAAGTTTCATTAATAAACTGTTGTGAGGGTGCCGTGTATTAAAGATGTGAATCAACAAAACGAATGGCGCAGCAAATAGTATGTTAACAAAAAATTAGCACCAGTGGGTTGAGATCAATATTGAGGTCATCATTCAGTGTTAGACTGGCTATGTCCGTATGTTTGTTCATGTGTATAATATTAGAGACAATTCAAGCTATCATCATATCAAAGTCTGCATTAAGTCGCCTTTGAGTTTTTGGCTTCAAACATAAGTGGTTCACAGCTATTCAGAAAAGACTGATACCAAATTTAGGATTTTAAAGGGAGTACATCAGGCTTTGTTTAACAACATAAAACAAGTATGAAATGCCCAATTTAAAACGTGAAATAGTTCATAGATATAGATGGAACATTAACAGCTTCATATAATACAGCGCAATAACTACTTATAAATTTACAACACGTCTTAAAAGTCCATAGAGAAATCCCCAAGTTATAAAGAGAAAATCAGCGATATCTACACATGATGCTCACATTGCAATACATTGCGATTTGTTTTACTGCCAAGTCTAAAATAGCGATCCCTGGCGCTTCTCCATAGTTAGGAAGTACCTTCTTCGGGTCGTTTATTTGATAAGTTCAGCATATTTTCTTTTGGTGTTTTATGGCTCATTTAGTTTATTTTTTATCGATGAATTACAATTTGAACAATTCTAAAAATAATACCAATCCTGATGTACTTCCTTTAGTATGTTTTATTTTAATTATGTTTGTAAATATTATAAGAAACTATAACCACTGAGACAACAGCCAGTCTAATACAATATTATTTGTGCTCTGGTCTATGGTTTCTTTGATGCCTGATATTCTGTTTTACCTGTGAGTATACTGTTCTAGATCACTATGTTTTTCACTTTAGCTTCAAGTGAGAGAACAATCGGAACTGCCTCAACCATTTTGTTTTTTTCAAAAATAATCTTGGAAAGGAATAGACACCATCTTGGGTTCTATTTTTTGGTCACGTGGGTTCAGTCACATGGAATAAACAATGGCGCGTCCATTGAACCATCATGCTAGCATGCTCGTTATTCTGTGCGGTTAGATGAATATATTTGTGAAGTTTCGTGACCGTAGGTCAAATACTTCTTAAGTTATGGCTTGTTATGAGCCTGGTTAGGTTGCAGGTTAAAGTTTTATGAAAGGGGCATAACTCTGTCAAAATCAAAGTCAGAGTTATTGGACATATGTAACAGCATGCCTTAGGTTAATATGAAGATGTGTATGAAGTTTCATGAACATATCTCAAATAATTTTCAAGTTATGGCCAAGGTTATGTTGCAGGTTAAAGTGTGACGGACGGACGATGATGACGGACGACAGTGTAAGTGTCTGTCATGCTACGCTGGCAACACAATAATTGAAAAACATAAATTCTTTATTGTTTCGTTTCCCTCCCCTACCCCACACCCTCCAAAAAATATGAATGATTGCAAATACATATTTGTGTTTCTTTTCAGAAGGTGGTATATACAGATGTCTCTGATGCAAGCACCACGGGAGTGCAGGATTGCACTGGTAGCTACTTTAACTATTCATTTGATGTTGAAACAGTGGGCAATGTCAGAGAAAAAGAAAGGATTATCTCCTCAGGTATACTGAATGCCATGTGGGACATAATGGAATTTGTGCAATAAAGGGCAGATTACTGTTATTTAAGTGGACTTATGTCAGTAATTAGCTCACCTTTCGTGCTCAATGGTTAGCTATTGTTACTACTCTTTGCTCATTAAAGGTTTTCATCATGACCCCGGCCTTGTTTCAGGTGCCATCTCGCTCAAATCACTAGAGCCATGGCAGAAAAACAATAAACATGGCTCCAGTGTAAATGGAGGGTCTACAATATAATTTGCAGCAACTCTGCAGTTCTGCAGGTGGGAAGGTTCTAGGCCCATTCTCCATATTTTTATCTTGATGTAAATGGAGGATGAGCCTGGCATGTTCATTCCTGTTAGGCGCCATTAACCTTTCATGTGTTGGCATGCCTTAAAACCCAGTTCTAGTCATTCAGTCATTTTATCTGACCAAGTCGCATCCAGATTATAAATTATTTTTCAGTAATATTTACACAAATGTCCTCCACCATGAAACAGTGTGACGCTACCAACAATCAGCTTGTTAACTTCAAGGTCATGGTCATGCTAATACTTTATATTGACTATAATTTTGTTTGCAGGCAATAACTCCTTGGTCATTTGCTTCCATTGATGCTCTATACAAATGTTCACCACTATGAGATAATGTGCTTCAACATATATCCAGTCCTGGCTATAACTAATTTATCATTCATTTTGTCATATTGCTATCACCTGCAACCATAAAGTCAAGGTCACACACTAGGAACTTTTCTGTTTAGGTCTGATTTCAGTAAAATGTTTAAGTCATAATTTTGCTTATATTCTGAGATTGTTTTCATGTATTACTTCCAAATGTTATTTGCTAATATTCTCAGCTTGATTTCATGAATTACGTCCATATTGTATTTGATTACTAAGGTAATGCATTCTGTCATATATCCAACCACATGTTAACACAAGGTCACACACTTAGAACTTTTGCTTTGTCTTTGTTTAGTGTTTTGTCAAAGTTATATTTCTGTTTATGGGCAGCTAGGTTAGGGCCTTGTATGTAATTTCGTACATACGACAGGTATGCCTCTTGTCAAGACTACTCCTCCTGAACTTCTCAAAAAGGTCTTTTGTGAAACTTAGTAGGAAGTATCAGTATGAAGTCTTGTTGCCCATATCATTAGGCTGTTGACTTTCAGCAGAGTGAATGACCATATTTCAGCTGAAAGCTTACAGCGGGGCATTGATGTCCTCAGACACATTTCTAGTTGTTTCTCACTTTTGAATGGCTAATAAATTATCTGAACTGTATTTGTGTTTTTTGTTTTTCAGATAAGCTTGAACGAGGACCCCTTAAATTGCACACAAAAGCAATGAACTCTGTCCAAACATTTCTAAAGTTAGCTCCAAAATGTAAGCACAACTGCCTCCAGCATTTCAACGAGAAGGCAGTTGAAGATGTCAGAAACAGATTTTGGAGTAAAGACTTCCAGAGAAGGACAGAGTGGTTTCTGGACAAGCTACATGAGGCAGAAAAAGAAGGTTCAACTATGAAGTTCACCACCAGTGGAGGCAGGAAAGTTTGTTCAAATTGCTTTAAAGGCGTTTATAAACTACCAAAGAAATTCTATTATGAAACAATTAAACTGTTTAAAAGACATGCTATTTCAATCGGCTATAGAAGAGGGAGGGGGCCATTGCAATCAACGACAGACTGTGTTGCATGGCTTCGTGATTACGCACAATACCATGGAGACAGAATTCCAAACAAGAATTCCATCTTACTGTCATACAAGACGCGGAAAACAACCCTCTTTCACCTTTACCAACATGAACAGAATGAACAAAGGAAGTTTTCAGTTGGAAAGTCAACATTTTTCGATATTTGGAAAAAGAAATTCCCACACTTGAAAATCAAAAAGGTAAGTAAAAGAAGTTGGCCTTACGATTAATACTGAGACATGCTAGTATGAATGATAACAAATTTGACACATACGTGTATCCTCAAAATGAATAATGAATAGTGGAATTAGCATATTGCATATTTGCTACAAGATTGGTGCATATTGTTTCTCACTGATTATGCTTTGTACAAATGATATTTCTGAATTAAACTAAGATTTTTAATGTGTTAAACACATAATATTATAACTAAACAGCCTACACTTTTTAACTCGACTATTCGAAGAATAAGAGAGCTGATGTAATCACCTTGGCATTGGCATTGGCGTCCGACATCAAGGTTTGCATGTAAGCTGTGTTTACAAGTCTATGTCTCTTACATTTGTTAGCCTAGCACAACCACATTTGGTCATGGGCTTCCTTATAGCATTATCTTAAGGGCTAATTAAATAGTTCCTGTATTGTGACCCATGGGCTACCATAGAACCCAAATTATGATATCCCTTAAAATTGTCCCATTTCACATCACATTTTGCGTTTAAGCTGTGTTTGTAAGTCTATATATCTCTTACATTTATTACCCTAGCATAACCAAATGTGGCCATGAGCTTACAGCATTATCTTAAGGGCTGCTTAAGTAATTTTGGTTCCTGTAACCAATGGGCTCCCATGGAACCCAAATTACAATAGTCCCTAAAAATGTGTCCCATTTCACATCAAATTTTGCATGTAAGCTGTGTTTGCAGGTATATAAGTCTCTTACATTTTTTAAATATAAACAACTATATCAATGATGCACCCCCCACCCCCCCCCCCCCCCCCCCCCCCCCCCCCCCCCCCCCACCTCCATCATCATCACCACCCGAATATTTTTCACATAAAAATAAAAAGTCACACCCTGCCCCAAATTTAACTATAATTTGTATGAGATTCTAACAATAATTTTATATCGGCCCGAGTTTCTATACCCGCCCCGCCCTCTAACCCATCCCCACATTGTTTTAGCCATGTTTTCTGATAGTATATACTGACTATATAATTTATTATTCTCTGAAAAATCGAATAGTCGAGCTGCACTGTTCTCCGACAGCTCTTGTTCTATATTGGTCTCCACGGATAAAAATGACTGAAAGAAGTTAAGGTACTAGGTACCATAGCATTTATTTGTGTAATGCATGTGTTTTGATTATTTGTCTACAGTAACTAATAAATGAATCTATGTGGTGGTAGAAGAATATAGTATTTTAGCCATGGGTCTGTCTTTTAAATACTAACAAATTAATGCAATAGTTCTTAAAATGTTTAAAGACTAATTTCAATAAAGATAGCATTATTTGAAATTTCAGTCATACAGGGAAGCCTACATTTGTGTTTATAACTTGTGTAACTAAAAAAGAAGACTTTTTGTTAATTTTTCAATGTACATTTTAACTGACTGAGGAAAGGGCCTTAACATGCAAGAAATCGTGGTTTGACCGATTTCTATATTTGGCAATAACATATGTTTAAAACAACTGACTGACGGCAGACTTAAAACAGCACTTATAGGGAGAAATTAGGCAATCATTGTTTTAATGTCCATACTGTTCAGTTTTCAGGCAGATTGGTTTATTTTTATCTTACAGACTAACTCATTTAGTAAGTGTGATGCTTGTACTGGTTTAGAAACACAACTGGAAGATCAAAGGAGCTTTAAGGGTAGACAAGAAATCAGAATGAAGATAGCAGCTCACAACTATCGACAAATGTAAGTTTAAAATGAGACTTGAAAAAAATATTATAAGTATGTTGTTCCCCCACCACCTTGCTTTGTGCCTTTGGGACAGAATTCTATAACACCAGACATGGCTGCTTCGGGAGAAAACAAAACGAAAAGATTGACGGTCTTTTAAGTTCACGAGGATGTCATTCAAATTGGATGTACATAATTATGTGGTCCGCGTATTAACTTTCATACCCCTTCCAAACCCTTCTCCAAGAAGCGAAAATGGGGTTGGCTGGGGTGTGAAATAAAAACCATAATTTCGACTTAAAAAATCTCATTAAAATCAGACCCTTTATCACCCTACCATACTGTTTGCTACTAAGGATCTGATAACATTCCATTGCAGATCACTTCAGATTGACCTTACGAGTAGCCAATCAGATTTCAGCCTACAAAATTATTCGGAATTAACAGCTTCACTGCGCATGTCGCGTTTCAGTAAAACGCTGTACATGGAGTCTATGAACGGTATTGAAAGAGATAATGTAACTTATAGCTATAATAACTTATAGTTTATAAAACACAAAATAATTCTGTTGACAAACATAACACACCAACCATTATTGAATATTATATTACTGAAAAAAAAAAGATTGTCGGAATTCAATAGCGGTAAAAAAAAAAGAGTACCGATTCGAGGGGTTGAACCCACACTAAAATTTCACTCGTCAGAACGTTGCAACAGTCCCATGTCCGCTACTGACTGAGCTATGCGGGCCAGACATACTAATGCAAACTATTTAGGAAAGATAATGTCACAGTCATCTCGATAGAATATATATATTTTTCAGATATTGTTCCGAATGTTGATTTTCTTCGTATTATTGATGTAAAACAAGCCATTTAATGCATTTCTTTGAATTTATCGTGCAATAACACAGCAATAACACACAAATACTTTTTCTTTTTTTCGGATATAGATCTGTTTTATGTAGATTTTTGCTTGTTCAGTTCACTCGAATGTCCCATCGTACAAACTCGCCCATTTCTGTAGAACATCTGAAATAATTATTTCTGAAGTGCATATAAAATGCGCAATTTCATTGGTTGAATTTAGTTGATCTTTTCATGAATATTGATTAGATGAAAGGTCGATCTGACGTGACCTCAAAGGCCATGTGGTCAGATCCAATAGCGGAGAGTATCAAAGCGAAATTAATTTATGATTTTAATGAGATTGGCTTAAAAAGTTTGCATATTGTAAAATTAAAACTTTTATATGTAATTTTAAACTGGTTATCGCATTGGTTCAGTACAAAATATTCTTAAACATGTTTTATTGTAGCAATATCCGTTATAAAATCCTGCTAATATAAGCTTTCCCATCGCTTAATGGAATTAAGGCGGGACCACGTAATGTTTATGTTTGACATATGTTTGTTTTCAACCAGAGAGCTGTGTTTGTAACTACATGAACACATTCTGGATATTATCTATCAGTACCTATTCCTTTTTGGCTGCTTTTGGGACCAAACTGGGCCAAACTGTGTACTATAAAGCATGTTTTTTACTGAGTGGAAGAAAATGATTCTCAATTGAAAAAAATAAATAAAAAATGTTGCCTTAAAAACACATGTTGTGACCTGTTTTTTTCTAGTTTTAATTTTCAGTGTGGTTCAATATCATAAAAGTGTCGATTATTACAGATTGTGGGAGGTATATAGTACTGGTTCTACCCAGGGAAGAGTGGGAGGTTCCCTTCACCACGAACATTTCGACCGTCATAAATACCATTCAAGCAACCAACCAAATCGTACAATTCCTATTGTAGCCCCTTCAAATCTAGTCCCTACCCCCACCCTGCAACCCCTGTGGGATCTAACATGGAACAAATGTTCAAATGTTCTTGAGTACGAAATGAGAATGAAAAGGATAGAATATATATCACATGATATTAATTTGGTTTGCAGGAGGGAACGGTTATACTACTATCAAAAACGTGATGCAGCAAAAGCAAACCCTGAACAGTACTTGAGCATTATCATAGATGGCATGGATCAAAGTAAGTAATTTCAAAGAAATTAAATCTAATGTTAAATAACTAGTTGTAAGTTTATAGTGTTAATTTCACCTATAATTTTAATATTTTGCATGAAATTATGGTTAATGGTAATAAAAGCATCCCAATAAACTAAGGCATCAGTTAAATGTTCTTGCAAAGTTAAAAAAAAACTCTTTCCTAATAGAAAAAAGTTGCTAGTTGAAATATACACAAAATTAATGTTCTAGTCTGATGAAAGATTCACCCACTTCAATTTAAACTTTCAAAGCTATCGATGAAAAAAGGGTTTACTTTATACCTCCTCTTGAACTTGTGACATGACAATGAAGACCCGCATCTGGACTTGCAATTTCAAATGCCTATGTATGGGACATTATCTTATGCCTAGATATACTTAGATTAGACCTAATTTAGTTTAATTCCGGTATCTTTCAGGTAAAACAGACCTTCCCCATTTCACTGGAAGAACAACAAAGGTAATCGTATACTGTTTAGAAAAAGTTAAAATTTGTATAGTTTTCAAAATACTTTATAAATATCATATTTGAACAGATCATTTAATTGACTGACATTTGCACACACATATTGCCGTAAAAATGTGAAGGTTTCATTACGTGGTCTCGTCTTAATTCCATTACGCGATGGGGAAGCTTATATTAGCAGGATTTTTTTAATGGATATTTCGACAATAAAACATGTTTGAAAATATTTTTTGCTGCAAAAAAAAGTGATTGTTTAACATTACCTATTAAATGTTTAAATGCACCAAACCTCACACTTACCCTACTGCCATCCCATTAAAACAGGACAGTGTAAATAAAGAAATCCCCGCCATGATCTAATCTCTAACCAACAAGGCAGCATCAATAGGCAATATAAGTAAAACACAAATATGCTCGTATAAATATAATACAAAAAAACAATAGCCTAGAAAGCCACAATGAAGGTACTCAATGACTTGGCAGAAGCCAGAGCAACAAGAGAATAAACCATTAAGGGCACGACAAGAAAGATCATAGACAAACATCAAATGCCACCGTCCCAATGGGCTTTAGGTAGGCGTCATCATAGGGTCCACAGCCTGTCCGGTCATCGTACAATTAACGAGGACAGCATAGTGGCGAACTGTAAAAGGGTCCACCACCAAGCATGCAGTTCGTTGCAAAATGATAGGGTATAACCTTTTGATAAACTTTTTAACAAGTTTAACAAAGATAGTATGAAAGTGATCATGACCAAGAATCTTACGAAGTTTATAAATCACATCACCAGAGAAGTCCTTTTATCAAATTTCTATCCTGGTTTTCAGGTCATATAATAATCTATATGTGCCAATTATGCGTATTCACGGGTTCTTAAAATATTCATGATTGAATATGTGTAAAATGATAGTGGAAGGTCTATATCGTGTTACCTTGTCAGTCCCTCCATACATCAATATAAAAAGTATACTTTTTACATGCAATATTTTCATTAAGAAAGTTTTACAGACACTGGAGACGTAGAGCCTTCAATCTTCACAAATGTTTGCTTTTAAATGATGGTGCCACGGTGGTATGTTCCATTGAAAAATAGGTCAATAAGTATGCCATTGGACTTATTTTGGCATTCAGTTAATAACATTAAATTTTTATGTTAAAGTTTTTTGTTTTTATTAAGGCCAGTGCTGAGATAAACAAAATGTATACAGCTTTTAAACTTCATACCCACTAATATCTATATGACAGCAACATGTTCTTTCTAAAGAAAGGTCAATGAAAATTACCTTGACCTGCTTATACATTTTAATAGCAAGTAATTGTGTTCCCAGGAATAATAACACACATTCATACCAAATTAGTGTTATATTACCGTATTTGGTATTAAAAGTGCAAGGATATTGAAATGTGTTATGAAACTAAATACATTTTAACATTACAGAGTCTGGATCCAAATGCGATGTTGAAAACCCATCTTCAAGGAATTTTAAACCATGGTGCAAAACTGTTTAAAGGATACCTGGACATTATAGAGTACTCACATGACTCTAACCTTGTGATGAATATCTTGCTGAAACATTTCCATGAAATAAGCACTGAAAGGGTAGGTTGATGACCAGAAAATAGTAACATGCTTTATAAAGACATAAAACATTCATTTGTTGAAACTAATATTTAACTAGTAACATCAAAGGCCTGAATGTTTTCTTTTGTTTTTTTACAAATATGTAGACACTTTTCAAATGACCGACATTTTATGAACAATTGATTACATAAGAAACCTATTATAACAGAGATCTAAGAAGTAGTATGTCTCTGAATATAACCACAATTTGTAAAAAGAAAATATTTCTTCAGAAAAATGATACTTGATGGATAACAGATGTTAGCTTTAGCAAATGTATAGTATATACAAAAGGTCAAAATAATCAGACCGTTATTGAAGAAACACACTATTTATTGATGTTGTTCAGAATTCAGGTAAAAAACGATTTTAATGATAATCTATAGCTAGAAATTTTCAAATTTAAGTATATATTTTCTTTTTTTTCAGAATTCGAAACTTCCACCCATCCTGTACATCCAAGCAGATAACTGCTTTCGAGAAAACAAAAACAGATTTGTTCTTGCATTTTGTGAGCTCCTTGTTAGATTAAATATTTTTCAAGAGGTAAGTGGTATACATATAGTGTGTTTATGTTTATAACAGTTCAGATAAACCATTTAATAGTAAGGAAGGTTCTCCTGTAATATATGTTTTTGACATTTGTTGGTGATCATACTTTTTACATATACCATATTCTTGTATGTCAGAATAAGATATATTCTCATTTCACACAATGTGCTGGAAAAGCTTACAGCTAGGACAGGAGTTTGATAACAATCATGCCCATCTTTGACATCGATAATGTTAATATTTGCATTAATTTATTTTTATAAAAAATAAATGGAATTTTCAATTGTGTGCAAGAAAAAAATCAATGATCATTCGTATCCGATTCAGATAAATTCCTACCTTCGGTTTAATTGTCCAGATTAAAAAGCAGCAGAACTCAAAATTAGAAAAACGGTCCTACAACCTCAGCGCAATGGCACTGTAGATCAGCACTAAACCACAAGCTGAATCAAATGCACATCTTAATTAATTAATGAAGAGATGACATATGATGAATTGATGAAGACAGGATTACCCACTTCGAACAATCAGTACACAATGCAACCTACTGGTTAGCTTAAGTCAATTTGTCTGCCTTCAGTGCCTTCAGTGCCCAAATTGACAATACTTATTACAATTGCCCGAAGTAATTCTTATAGTGAAATGTATCAAGACTTCATTAGAAATTTGGCAGAATCTCAATTAGAATCACCAGCTGACATTCAAGGTTTTAACTTTTTAACTGTACTGTAAGAACAAAAACATACTGAAGTTGATTTAGTTATGCAGACAGTTTATGAGATCAGTTATGACATGCATTAGCTAAAGATAAAAAACAGAGTTGGCTGGGAATGTTCATATCAAAGCTAATTGTATACACTAACAAGGCCTAAAGCATTCTTATTTAATTTAGAATTTAGAGAAAATAAAGTCTTTTAGGTGTGTGCCAATGTTAAATTGTGTTGAAAATAGGAAATATTCTACTTAGATAACAGCATGTATTTCAATGTGTAAGTGAGCTGTATAAAACAGATTCAGTAAATGTTGATGCTTTCTTTTTTAGGTTCACTTGTCATTCCTTATCGTTGGACATACTCATGAGGACATTGATGCGATGTTCAGCAAGCTGTCTGAAAAGCTTCGCAAAAACAGAGCTGAGACTATTCCAAGGCTGATTTTTACCTTAGGATCTACAATTAGGTTGGAAGGTCTTCTGGATATAAAAAACTGGCTCATTCCTCATCTAAACAAAATGTCAAAACACACAAAACCACTACATTTTAGATTTTACCGTGATTCGACAATAGTAAAAATGCAGTACAAATCCAAGCAAAATATGGCATGGAAAACATCAGAACACCTTGGATTAAAATCTATTCCACCTGGCCAACCCAAAGTCCTACTACCTCCACATTTCTGTAAAATAAAATTTGCAGAAATTGGCAAAAACATAGCGCGAGTTGACTATCTTTTTAGAGAACAATCAATGACTTCATGGTGGAGGAGATTTCTTTTGGAACATAAGGACCTTTCAGTTGACAATAGTAAAAACACTAATTATGCAAAAAAAGGAGCACTGTGGGTATTGCCACTATTACCAAAACAAGTCTCCAGTAGAGTAGAGGAAAGGGAAACAGTAATTCCTGAAAGACTACAAGGAATCCTTGACCAAGAACTTGAGGAACACGATGTAAGTTTTTCAGTTAACTTTCATTATTTACAAATTTCAAATTTGGTTTAAAATATTTATATCAGATGTACAGATAAAAGTAGCCAAATTGAAACACAATGACTTTTTTCACTATTATTTTGTAAATTTTATAATGTGTACTGAACAAAGATCATTATGTCATGGGTGTTGATTTGATAATGGCAATTTAATGGCAATTGCATGTATTGTTTGTCATAATTTATTTCCATTTATAACTTTTTCCAGTAATATTTTTTATTTTAATGAAAATAATAGATCCATAACTATTATTCTTTGTGAATTATATACAAAAAATGTGTTATAGGATTGTAAGGCATGTTGTGAAAATAAAACGGAGTATGTTTTCTGAAATATAAACTGAAAAATAGAATTACTATAGAGTATTAAATTTCATCGAGTTGAGAAATAAATGTCTTATGAATAGTACCTTTCCAGAACACATGTACACTGATTTTCCTAGTTGCTTCACATGAAGGTACAGACAATACTCCTTCATAGTGCATGTCTTGCATGTGATGAAACCCCACTGTAGGAGAGTTACAGAATACATCTATTTCCAATTTATTCACAAAAAAACATGGAAAATTATCTCAGTTGTATGTGTTTAATGTTGATTTATTCTGGTCATCATCAATAAAATGTTACTTTTGTTCTTTTCCAGATAATAGTTACAGTAGCAAAGCCACCTGCACGGAAGACAAACAAAAGGACAAATCAAAATAAAGGCAAGAAAGATCAAACACAGAAAAAAGGTACAATCAGTGTCATTTGTAATGTGTATGGGCAAACCTGCATATCTTATGTTCTCTGACTTGGAAAATGTATGTAATACAATTGAAACAATATTTTATTTCATTTGGTCAAATTTGGGGGTGATTGAACACTTTTTTCGATGTTAGAGCGAAGTTTAAATAACATTATTATTTTAAATGTTCCTTTGATATCTTAGATATTATGCAGGGCTTGGAGAACTAAATCACAAGTAGGTTAAATAATTTACTTGACCCAGTTACCTGCCTTGTGGCAAACAGATTTTACACTTCTCGGCATGTCAACATTGTTTATTCTATATTAACACATTGCATGTTGCACACAATCAAATATTGTTTACCATAATTAGTGACTCATCTTTATTTCTTTTAAATTCCTTGAACTGCTAATACACATGCCGATGAATAATAATACATGTCAATTACTGGGGATTAGAAACTTGAACGAAGGTTATACAATAATTGAAATATTAAAATAATCAGACTGAAATGGATAACAGTTTTCAAATTATGGTTTTAATTACATAAGCTGATGTTTTGGTGTCTTGTGCTATTGCATTAATTTAAATATTATTTTCTTCTTCAGGAAAAAGACATCATGAAGTGACACCGAGAATTCTGCATAGCTACGTGTTTTATCCATACGACCTTAACTGTGAAATTGTTTACCTTCTGATCTTGCTCATTCAGATGTGTGAATTTTTGCATAGCTTATTTTGGACTATTTTGTACATCATTTCTTTTATTTATGCACTACATACCTCCATGTTTAATTACTTGCAGTATGTTTGGATGTATTTGATTTTATCCCATATTATTGGTGTATGTCAAGTAAATATCTCAATGTTAGATTGCAATTCCAGAGTATCATGAATTTATTTAGATTATTTAACTGGTTTCTATGTCATGTAAGATTTATTAAATGAGTTGTGAATTATTTTAATTATAAAGAGCCCTTTGGTGAGTTAAATAATTCATTACACATTTCAGAAATCTAAAAGGAATGGCGACGAGTTTAAGATATTTTTTATCACATGACATTGCATTCAAATGTGTAAAAGAACAATTTATATGAATATAAAACTGCCATGACCTCTGACAAACTTTAATGCCAAAAAGTCATGTGACATCATAAACTCATGTCCTTAGCGCCAAACTGTCATGTCACAAAAAAACATTTTATTTGAAAGATTTTGCTATTTATCTGTTTAAAAAATGGCATTTTTCTGCAACTTTTAAACAATTACAAGCCGACTTGTATAACATTATTTAGTTTGATGTGTTGGTAAATAATAAGTCCACAAGAATTTGTAAATTTCAGTTAACAAAAGAAATTTAAGTTAGCAATATGAGCATAGTGTTACAGATTTAATGCATGTTATGACCAACCGATCAAAATTCTTGCAGGTTGTATTACACAAGTGTACATACAATTGTTTGTTTGTTGCATCTAAGAAAGGAAGTCATGTGATAAAATAAGTTATTCTATTTATTATGTTATTGTGCATGAACTTCCTACAACATCATTTGTCTTACAAATGGTTCTACTTTGATAGGCTCCTACTTACTTGAATATCCTTAACCTTTTTTACTTTAGTTGTATACATTTTTCTTTCTATTTTCGTATGCAAAAAACAGTGCAAACCTCAAAATAATTGTTTTTATTAATGGACAGTTTTAATAAAAGTAGCAGCTGTGACTGTGGAGATGTCCTGCAGCATATTACATCATACACTATATGGCTAAAAGGTGTTTTAGGAGTTCTTAATTGTCATTTGACTCCTATGTGAAGCAGGGTTATAAGGTGTTAAAAAAACAAGATAGTCTTGGAAGAGATTATTGGTTGACATATGTGAGAAAAATATGTTGAAAATGGATTTGGATATACATGTATATGGATGAACAGCAAGTACAAGACAAAACGAAGATGAGTTTTAAATCAAATTTGTGACAAGTCGGTCGTTCATTCATGTAAATAATATAACTTTAGAATATTTGATATATGGAGGATCTTACATGAGTACTCATTCATTATTTAATTGGCATAATGATATAATGCGAGGCTAATGCCGAGCATTATATCATTTTTGCTAACAAGTTTAATAAATTCAATAATGAATGAGAACGAATGTTAGATTCTATTTATCACATAACTTACATATCGAATTGTATTGCATTTTGTCTGTCGCTTTAACATGCAAAACTGACATAACCCGTTGGAATTGGGAAAGTCATTATCTAGACTTATTTGCATACTTATATAACTAATTATATATGGCAAATATAGAATGGTGTTATTCCACTACCAAATCATGAGTTATGTGATAAATAAATATGTCAAATTGTCATTTGATTTGAAATTTACCTTGATGTTAAAGTTGAATAAATGAAGTTAAGAAGGTGCCTAACTGCACTTAAAACTTTGTCACATCAGTTAGAAATTGAGACTGTAGATTGTTGATGGATGAAATATCTATATATACTTCACGCCATTATTTTTGTTTATTTTTTTTTTTGTTTATTTGTAATTAAAATGTCTCCAAGATCGATTATAGCGTTATGTACATGTTAGAAATTATCCACATTTCCTACAATTCCGGTGACCGATCAAATTCAAGTATTGAAAGAAGTAAAAATCGAATTATGCAAAAATCAATGCACACCAAACTTGCGTTTTTAATGGCGTTAAGTATATATCTTATCCTAAGTACCCTTCAGTGACTGGTGAATGTATTGTTTTGGAAGTGCCATCCCCCATTTAGGGGTTTAAGTCTCAGACCTAATAACTTTTATTAATATGTCTGTGTTTAAATGAA
The DNA here is from genome assembly GCA_037043455.1 of Cyrtodaria siliqua. Lineage (NCBI taxonomy): Eukaryota > Metazoa > Mollusca > Bivalvia > Adapedonta > Hiatellidae > Cyrtodaria > Cyrtodaria siliqua. Next base: position 468,867 of record JAWPHD010000302.1, on the reverse strand, counting down.
ATACTCCAAACAACTTGAAGAGTATTCATTTTATCATTTTTTGTTCATGCTCATTAAAGGTCTTCATCATGACCCCTGCATTGTTTCAGGTGCCATCTCGCTCACATCATTAGAGTAGTGGCAGAAAAACAATAAACATGGCTCCAACATAAATGGAGTGTCTACAATAGAATTTGCAGCAACTCTGCAGTTCAGGGTGAGAAGGTTCTAGGCCCATTTTCCATATTTTATCTCGATGTACATGGAGGATGAGCCTGGCATGTTCATGCCTGTTAGGCGCCATATAACCTTTTCATGTGTTGGTGCCCCTTAAAACCCAATTCAATTCGTTGACATATCTTAGTATTGATAACCAAGATTATTTACCACTAATATGTATTGATATGGTTAAATGTATCCATATGTGTATTATATCATGCACTAGTATCCCTTTATTAGGCTTACATTAAATGAATTGAAATTAAATATTAAAAAAGTTGTCAAAGGTTTGTTTATGTTTGAAATTCTCAATTTATTTTCAAAAAGGTGTTTGCCATTTACGAAATATTTAGTTTCTTGACATTTTGCTATTTATTTAAATAAATAACAAATGACAAATATGCACCTCTCTTATTTAGCTTGATGAGAAATTTCTCTTGCGGCATTTTAGGCTTGATGAGAAATTTCTCCTGTAGGGTTTTAGCTTGAAGAGAAATTTCTCTTGTAGGGTTTTAGCTTGAAGAGAAATTTCTCTTGTAGCGTTTTAGCTTGAAGAGAAATTTCTCTTGTAGCGTTTTAGCTTGAAGAGAAATTTCTCTTATAGCATTTTAGCTTGAAGAGAAATTTCTCTTGTAGCGTTTTAGCTTGAAGAGAAATTTCTCTTGTAGCGTTTTAGCTTGAAGAGAAATTTCTCTTATAGCATTTTAGCTTGAAGAGAAATTTCTCTTGTAGGGTTTTAGCTTGAAGAGAAATTACTTTTGTAGCGTTTTAGCTTGAAGAGAAATTTCTCTTATAGCATTTTAGCTTGAAGAAAAATTTCTCTTGTAGGGTTTTAGCTTGAAGAGAAATTTCTCTTGTAGCGTTTTAGCTTGAAGAGAAATTTCTCTTGTAGCGTTTTAGCTTGAAGAGAAATTTCTCTTATAGCATTTTAGCTTGAAGAAAAATTTCTCTTGTAGGGTTTTAGCTTGATGAGAAATTTCTCCTGTAGGGTTTTAGCCTGAAGAGAAATTTCTCTTGTAGCGTTTTAGCTTGAAGGGAAATTTCTCTTATAGCATTTTAGCTTGAAGAGAAATTTCTCTTGTAGGGTTTTAGCTTGATGAGAAATTTCTCCTGTAGGGTTTTAGCTTGAAGAGAAATATCTCTTGTAGCGTTTTAGCTTGAAGAGAAATTTCTCTTGTAGCATTTTAGCTTGAAGAGAAATTTCTCTTGTAGCGTTTTAGGCTTGAATAGAAATTCTCCTGTAAGGTTTTAGCTTGAAGAGAAATTTCTCTTGTAGGCTTTTAGCTTGAAGAGAAATTTCTCTCGTAGCGTTTTAGCTTGAAGAGAAATTTCTCTTGTAGCATTTTATCTTGAAGAGAAATTTGTCTTGTAGCGTTTTGGGCTTGAATAGAAATTCTCCTTTAACGTTTTAGCTTGAAGAGAAATTTCTCTTGTAGCGTTTTAGCTGTAGGGTTTTAGCTTGAAGAGAAATTTCTCTTGTAGCGTTTTAGCTTGAAGAGAAATTTCTCTTGTAGGATATTAGCTTGAAGAGAAATTTCTCTTGTAGCGTTTTAGGTTGAAGAGAAATTTCTCTTGTAGCATTTTAGCTTGAAGAGAAATTTCTCTTGTAGCGTTTTAGGCTTGAAGAGAAATTTCTCTTGTAGCATTTTAGCTTGATGAGAAATTTCTCTTGTAGGGTTTTAGCTTGATGAGAAATTTCTCCTGTAGGGTTTTAGCTTGAAGAGAAATTTCTCTTGTAGCGTTTTAGCTTGAAGAGAAATTTCTCTTGTAGCATTTTAGCTTGAAGAGAAATTTCTCTTGTAGCGTTTTAGGCTTGAATAGAAATTCTCCTGTAAGGTTTTAGCTTGAAGAGAAATTTCTCTTGTAGGGTTTTAGCTTGAAGAGAAATTTCTCTCGTAGCGTTTTAGCTTGAAGAGAAATTTCTCTTGTAGCATTTTAGCTTGAAGAGAAATTTCTCTTGTAGCGTTTTGGGCTTGAATAGAAATTCTCCTGTAACGTTTTAGCTTGAAGAGAAATTTCTCTTGTAGCGTTTTAGCTGTAGGGTTTTAGCTTGAAGAGAAATTTCTCTTGTAGCGTTTTAGCTTGAAGAGAAATTTCTCTTGTAGGATATTAGCTTGAAGAGAAATTTCTCTTGTAGCGTTTTAGGTTGAAGAGAAATTTCTCTTGTAGCATTTTAGCTTGAAGAGAAATTTCTCTTGTAGCGTTTTAGGCTTGAAGAGAAATTTCTCTTGTAGCATTTTAGCTTGAAGAGAAATTTCTCTTGTAGCGTTTTAGGTTGAAGATAAATGTTTAGGCTTGAAGAGAAATTTCTCTTGTAGCGTTTTAGCTTGAAGAGAAATTTCTCCTGTAGCGTTTGAACTTAAATAGAAATTTCTCTTGTACGACATACACTGAAGCGGAAATTCTCTTAAATAAATGGCCTAGTTTCTACTTAAACTGCAATATAGGCCATTTGGCAGGGTAAAGGAGACAACCCGGATTTTCTCCTTTTATTTTGGAGTGTGTTAATATTAATACCACGTTTATATTTTTTATAAAGTGACTGACGTATATCTCGTTCTGTAATTAACTTTTTTTCAATCTCTGAAATCTTTTGTAATCTATAATTTTGTCCGTCTTTCACTGGCAACTCAGGATATAAACTTGGTGCTGTTGGTTGCTTCATTTTTTATTAATAAATAAAAAATTAAATTAATTCAATTAATAATGATGCCACTGTATTTACAGCGGTAGCATTGGCAACCTTGCATACAAAGTTAACAACAGAACCAGCACCAATCTCTAAAGGACTATCAAAGTTATCATGATTGCGTGGGATGATGTGAAGCGTTATGCCATAATTTGGTTGTTCAACACCATTGACAGAAACTATTACAGATACGTCACCAACTAATCGTTCACATGCTAAACCTATTCCCATAATCCGTCCACGGCGTGTCATTACATACCCTACATTTTTTTCTGCTCCACCATTACCAAATGAGAGTATTCTGTTTGACACAAGTGGACCCTTAGCCTCTGCAAATATTGTTATAATCCCATATTTAAGATTATCAAACTTGTCATCAAAAGTATAAACTCGCCTTTGTAAATCTGAAACAATCTCTATCAAAGCATCCAAGTCTCCATCTCTTGGTTTTTGTTCAGGTCTTGCTGGTCCAAATATACTCATTGTTTTTTTTATAAAAATTTATTTTTTAAATAATTTCTAAAACACAACTCATAGGCAAACCGTGATTATTTATCTTGTTGCCATACTCATCTCTGACTTCTATTTTCAATTCAGTAATTGCACCATTCATGACAGTGATATTCAGGATAAAAACTTGTATATACTATATCTCCAAACTGCTTATTTACTACAGGTACAACACCTATAATAGTGCTTGGTGCACCATTGAAATAATTACTACTCGTATTAACTTGTTTCAGATGAACATATAGCTGTTTATAAGGAGCTAAATCAATTGGGTAATTTCCGAAATGAACACCTTTTAACCATTTTCTGTCCTCGAATCCCAGCATTTTTGAAAGACCGCTTGACATTCGTGTATCTATCGGCGTATCTATAACGGCTTCAGCACTTTGGACAATAATGTTTAGCGTAATCTTTTCATTTAGAATTTTAAAAGCTTTCATCAAGTCTTTAAAGTTAAAGAGTCCATCTTGTAAACGTTCTGTTTTATCTGGGTTTCGTGTCTTTATGGTTTCATGATTAATATTAAACCAACCAATAGTGTATGTAAAACTTTTTAATCCAACGCGCTTAGTTCCATCTCTATTATCGATATACTGTTGTAAATTAATAGAGTTGTCTATGTTTGAAATTGTATGAAACATTTTTTTTTAATATATATATATAAAAACACAAATAAAAATGATTTCTAAAGAATTCAAAAATAACCCGGATGCCCAATATTCAAATACTTTTAGTAAGAAAGTGATAGATATAATAAATCAAAACATAGTCATTACGTCAGACGGTAAAGGCTTTAAAGCATCATTTTCAAATGTCTTTGAAAAATACAAACTTTTATACGTCAAATCAGATGCTATAGTCCAACGCTGGGGAACAGATTGGATGTTATTTTGGCAGAATCAGTTGAATTTTGCTATTTGGTGTGCGACAACTGGATGTGGTATTGATTTTAACAATCATCTAAAAGCTGATACTCTGGTTGGTTCGTTATTTCGATTTCATGTCTATTACCAAGTCAGAAGAATATTATTTGAAATGAGTGTAGCAATGCCGCAAGACTCAAATTGGAATGCGTTTAATAACACATATAACCGAAACGCATACGAAAGAATATGCAAGGAGTTTAACGTTGACTTATATTCAGACTAGAGACAGAAACAAAGCTATAATGATGGTCTAGGAACAATTTATAATTACTGGACAAATATTGGTTATCATCCTTTGGTAAATACTGTATACGACAACAAAACGATGAGTTTTACAGTCTATGAGAGTGATAAAACATATCATATTGATTACATTGCACAAGGCTCTGAGGCTGACAACAGCTGGTCTACTTTTATACTAGATTGTTCATCTGGATTTACAAGAGCAGGAGTAGAAAGAATCAATGACAGCATAAGAACATACTGCTGGGCAATTCTTGGTTCACAATCACAAACAAGAACAGATATACTTGGAACTGGAACAGCATTTGATGCACAAAAACAATTTTTAGCAAATGTAGAGGACGCAATAAATAGCCCCATCGACTTGCCTAGTCAAATTTTAAGATATGAAAACACCCTAAAATATGCAAGAAGTAAAGTAAATTGTGTCTATGGAAGTGGATTGTACATGTCTCCAAGTGACATGGAATTAAGAATCGGAATAATACAAGACTACAATAATGAAATTGTAATAGCAACCGATGCACAAGCATTAGGATTAAATAATGATGTAAATGTAAAACCAGTACCACCAAAAAATATTCAACCTTTTCAAGGCACCACAACAAAGAATTTTTTACCGGAACATTCTGACTTTGATAAATCAATAACTGTGGAGCATAACCCACCAGAAATACAAAAAATAGCGATTGAACACGAAGATAACAAATCAACTATAATTGTTGGTACTATAGTAATAGGTCTTGCTGCATTACTTGTTTACGAGATTTACTAAACCACTCTTTGGCTGCCACATACAACAACCCGGAAACAAACACAAGCAAAGCCCATAGATTGTTACCAAGCCAATTAATAACATTACCTGTTGCAGATAAAAGCCATGATACTATTGCACCAATAACTCCTGGAAGTGCTGCAGCAGCTTTACCAGCTAGGTTGGCAAGAAGTTTACCAAGATTAAGTAGTTGTTTTTTTATCCAATCTTTTACACCTGATGGATCAGGTTTTGGAGTTGGGGCAGTCCCTCCTCCTGTTGTAGGAATAATGGTATCAACTAATACCCCAATAATCATACCAAAGGCAGTCAAAATACTAACAATAGTAATACCTTGCTCCCTAAACAAGGTTTTGATTCTTTTACCCAATGTTGTGTCTTTTTTTAACACCTTATTTATAGTTTCTTTTATCCTGTTTATTTGAAAGCGTAATGCTTCTTTTTTTTCACTTGCCGCTTCAAGTCGTGCACTTTTTCATCTTCAAGGTCTTCGATGCGATCGCTAATTCTTTTTATCTGAAATTCATCACCATCAGCCTTAGCTTGTTTTAATTTTTGTTTTTCTTTCGTTAGGTCTTTGTCAAGCTCAGTGAGCTTTGAGAGATTATTAGTAAGTTCTCCACGAAAGCTTTGCAATCTCTTATCTAAACCTCGTATCTCTCGCAGTGTTAGACTTTCTGGTTGAACAGCAGTTTTAGGATGAGTTTCATCTATTATATTACTCAAATCACTCTCAATTGTATTTACAGCATCTACTGTATTTTGCACATCTCCAGTTGTTGAAAACGTTTGCATTGGTATATTTTCTCCTTTTTTTGTGAGGGTATCTCTTGTTTTTACTAAGGTTGCAAATTCTTTTCTACCTTGAGCCAGTCTAGCAGCTGGAATTAAATAATCGTACATTTTTAAAGTGTTTTTGATAAAACCAACACCATGTTTTCCAAGTAGAGTGTCCAGCGCATAAAATTTGACTGCATTATTTCCCCTATAATAAGTAAGTGGAACATCATCTGTTCCCAACTGAACTGCATATAACATTGTTCTACCGTTTTTGTCCTTAGCCATTTTGAAATTTTTATAATCAATTTCGCTGATATCATCGTTAAATTCTTTATAAAATTCATCTACTAACCACCTTTTATGTTTAAGCTGTTTTTCCGTTTTATCTTCTCCTTGAAGATGATCAATATAGTTATTTTCATTTACAATTTGTCTCTGGAATTCTGGGTCAGGTTGTATAAATTCTGGTTCGTCTTCAAATAATTCATTCCAGGCATCATCATCTTCAACAACTGGATCGTACACAGGATTTTCAAATCCACCCTCAGCCATTGTTTATTTTATTTAATTTTAAAAAATAAAAACAATGTCGGCTTACGGAAACAAACTCAGCCCTCATAGATAACTAAGAGAACCTCATGGTGCCAAGGGCATCCGCACAAGTGTAGTAATAACTAATAATCCCTCAACAATAGACCAAAACCAGCAACTGCTTGTGAGATTTCCCAATCTAAGTACTAATGCTGTGATAGTTCCAAGTACTGCTCGTCTTGCCTTTGAAATAGAACTTAAAAGCAGAACAGACGCCAACGCTACTCTATTTCAAAATCTGGGTAGAACAATTGTGAAAAAAATGACAATAAGAATAAGTGGCAATGAAGTCATGTCAATAGATGACAGTGATATATATCATTGTTATGTAGATTTATGGAAAAGCCCTACCGAAAGATTAAACATAGCTTACCAAGGTATTGGTAAAGCAAACATGTTAAAGCATAGAGTTGGTGCGGGAGATGCTTCCTCAGACACCGGAGATGAAGCTATAGCAGCAGCTTATGGAAATAGATTTTGTATTCCACTGGACTTTGAAATGTTAGAAAGTCATATGCCATTTTATCAAGCGGGGCTTGGTGATAGGTTAGAATATGAATTAACGTTTAACGATTATAACAAAGTTATCAAAAGCAGTGATGCTGATGCATCTTATGTAATAAAAAATATGTCATTTATGTATGATCGTATCTTGCGACATAGAAAAATAATAGCAAACAAATCTGAAACCCTTTGGAACATCAACATTAATGTACCAGCACGGAGCATGAAAGGTATTCTAATGCTGTTTGAAGACCCAGAAAGAACAAGCGCAGAAACCTATTACAACCAAAAGATTGAAAAGGTTAAAATGACAATAGAGGGAGTACCAAATCAGTTGTATAGTCAGGGCATGAGGGCATATCAACATTGGGATGAAATTAACAATTATTTTGCCTTGACATCAAAAAGAAACAAAGAGACAGAAATAGTAGCGAGGGACTTAAACTTTACAAGTGTTTCTCTTGAGACTTATCTGACAAAATCATATGCTTTGTGGCTTGACCTTAGAACATGTGATGACAATTTATTACACGGCAGTGGAAGAAGAATAGAAAACGGCAGTGAAGGCATAACGATACTAATAAATAAAAAAGCAGATGCAGATCAAACTTTAAATATTTATATATATATATATAATACAAGAGGCGCAAGTCAATTTCGAAGATGGAAGATTTAAAGAAGCAGGATACTAGTTTGCAACAAAAATATCCTAAATATCCACACAGTGCCATTATCTGTGGTCAGACAGGCTGCGGCAAAACATAGTTTGTTCTTGACATACTTGAACAAGAGTATGTTGGAGTTTTTAAACATATAATTATATTGTGTCCAACCATAGAGTGGAACGAGGCTTATAAAAATAGATCCTGGATAGGAGATGTGAGAAACCCGATAGATAAAAAAATAACAATTGTCAATCCTGTTAGCAACGGTAAAGAAATGCTACAAGAACTGTTGCGTTTCTTTTTCAAACAATATGCTGGCCAGCCCACATTATACATTATTGACGATTGCTCAGCCACAAAAGAATTAACAAAGAAAAAAGATATGTTGTCAGAGTTGGCATTTTCTGGTCGTCACGCTAAACAATCAGTGTGGGTTATACACAGAGATATAATTCTGTATTGAAAGATTTGAGAGAGCAAGCAAAATGGTTGTGTATGTTTTACACCAAGGACAGAGAAGTTTTGAAAATTGTTTGAGAGAGAATGATGTTATTTCGACGCTGGAAGAGAGAACCAGAATAAGAAAAGCTTTAGCAAAGACTAAATATTCCAAGTTAATTTTGAGGACTGACCAACCCACTGGTTATTGGGTTGAATAATTTTTTTTAAAAATACAAACTAGAGTTTCCCATATAAACCATAAACTCAATGCATTAACCAATATCGGTACAACAGCACTACTAATGTTTTCCGGGTCTTGTAAAACATACCCTCTTGGCTCACATATAAAATATTCTACGCCATCCTTTGTCACAGAAATTACAGGCGTTTCCTGTGCACCTTTTTGGTACGTTTGTAAAAAATCACTTTCTGAAACACATATACAACATTTTACGTCATCTCTTGTCATAACATCCAGTGCTGTTTTATTTTTGCCATAATCACTATTCTCACCGTCTGTTATTTTCAAATCCATTTTTTCTTATATAATTTTTTTTTTTATTATTACAAAATATATTTTTTTACAACTGTTGCTAATAGTAATACTAACAGCAAAGTAGCAATGTTAATAGCAATACTGACCATGAATATAGTATTGCTAATAGCATTGCTCATAGCAAAGTAGCAATGTTAATAGCAATGCTTGCAGCAAATTAATAATGTTAATAGAAAAAATAGCAATGTTAATAACAATGCTATTAACAATACTAACAATTACTAGTTGCATGAATATCGCGGCTAGTTGTTTTGTATTTTATATTTATTTCAAGATAAAAAATAAGATTACTTATATAAAAATGAATGCGGAAGAACTATTACAAAATATATCGGAACAGACGGAACCAGATGAATCAAAGCAACAAGAAACAAAAAAAGAAAGATTATCAGCCATAGTGGCTGGCGGCGGTAGTCGTCAATATTTGGGTAAAGACATTCAACTCACAAATATAGATGGTATGCCCCGGATGAAATTAACAAACTTTACTGCAGATATGAAGCAAGGCTTGGGGCAAGTATGACCAAGACTTTAGGCAATTCTTTTATTAACTTGTATGTGATGGGAGTATCAAAATATTTTAATGTAACCGATCCACCAAAGCTGATAGAAGATTTAGAGGAAGACCCATTTATTAATCATGCTTTGACAAGTGCTTGTTGTGAGTTGTATTACAGGTATGGAATGTGCTTAGCACCATTTACAGCAATACTGACAACTGCAAGACATATTGATTTTAATAAAAATAAAAATACAGATAATATAAATGGAGAACCAAGAGAGTAAAGTTATACCTGTTGCTACACAACCTGTTGTTACACAACCTGTTGAACAACAAAAAGTAAAAAATCCAAAACGAGTAGAAGCTGGAAAAAAAGGAGCAGCGGCAAAAAAGGCAAAGCGTTTGCTTCAAGATGTTACAAATCAAAATGCTGCAAATGAAATAACAAAAATAACAATAGGTTTAGAAGAACCAGAAAAAATCAAAATAAACGTATACAAACATTATATTCCACCGTGTCTGGTTTTATTAGGCATTGCTGGGTTGGGTTTGTATATTTATAACAAGAAATCTGCTACGCAACCTGTAGCTGTGCAACCTGTTTATGTTGCACCAAAAGACCCGTTTGATTTTTAATAATTTATTTTAAAAAAATAATCATATAAAAAAAATGGCAGCAAGTATTGACGGAAAACAAATTGTAAATATGATGTATCATGCAGGAGTGGAAACACTTCTAACTGTTGGATATTCTGAGATTGGCAAAAAACTACTAAAAAGACCAGCACCTAAAGTGGATTTTAATATAGAAAATGTTGGGATGCTGTCTGTGGATATAATGTTAGCAATGGCTACAAAGGATATGCTGATTAAGCAAGGTATTATTCCTGCGGATATTATGAAATAATTTTAAAAAATATATATATAAAAAAATGGCAAGTGCAGTAGCAATGATGATCGGTGGCGCATTAACAAACGCATTAGCGTTTAGCGGTTCAAATTATTTCTTTTCAAAAATGGGAAGTCATTCAGATGAGGAAAGACAAAGGCATGACAAAGCAGTAGAACAATTAAACGCAGCACAAGCGGAGTGGAATAATAAAGAACAGAGAGATTAGATTGTATTAACAAGCAACTGCAAAAAGAGCATCATGCAGAGCAGTCTTTTGATGATGTAGATCAAGCTATGAAGCAGTATTATTACATAACTGGTAAACATTTGCTTTTGGAACCGGAGCCCAAGTTGAGTGATTTTTATACACCATCTCCTGATCAACAGAATAGAGAAATTACGTTTATTGTGGTGGGCATGGCTGCAACTGGATTTGTGGCGTATAAATTGATTTCATAAAAAAAATAGTTTAAAACTATAATTACTTTGGACTTTTTTGGATTTGGGATAAGTATATTTACTTTGAAAAGACTAAGTCATATGCATGATACCTATTTTTTTTGTTGTTTTTACATGGCTTCAATCCAAGTGGTCGCATATACTATGGTGGTTTAGCACTCTTCTCTAATTTATCTTTGAGATGACCAGGCGCCCATACTTCACCGTTGTCTAATAATGTCAATACCATGGATGGACCATATTCAGTTTCTACTATTTTCGTATCTGTAATAGTGTATATTTTATTTACTTCCAAGTCTGTCCATTTCTTTGTGCTATTTTGATTTTGCTCTTTAAGCAGTTCATCAAATTGTGCAGTTGTGATATCCATTTTTTCTTTATAGTTATATAGAGTTTAATCTTTAGTAGAAAAAAATGGAAAATATTTATTACAGCCCAAAAGGATTTTGGAGAGGTTACACAGCAGTTAAAAAATTGTCAAAAGAGGCTGGTGTCAGTGAAAAAAAGGCAATAGAATTTTTAAAGAAACAAGCTGTGTGGCAGATTTATTTACCCGCACCAAAGACAATAGTTAGACCCAGGTTTGATGTTTCTGCTAAGAATGGAGTGCATCAAGCCGATTTGTTATTTTTACCGCATGATACTTTTGGCTTTGGTCGCGGCCGCAAGACATATACATATGCATTGACTGTTGTTGATATTGCAAGTAGATACAAAGAAGCAGAGCCGCTGACTTCCAAGGATAGTAAAGAAGTTGCTAAAGCATTTGAGAATATATACAGTCGACATTTAAAATATCCAAAGTTATTACAAGTGGATCCAGGCAGAGAATTCATGGGTGCAGTATCGCAATTAATGGCCAAACACAAAGTAAATATCAGACGAGGCAGAACAGAAATACACAGAGACCAAGCTTTAGTTGAAAGATTTAACAGAACATTAGCTGAGAGATTGTTTGGTTATCAGTATGCTAAAGAAATAGATTCACAAAAACGCAACAGAGAGTGGGTAAAGAGATTACCAGAAGTTGTCAAAGCAATAAACGCGGAGACAAAAAAGCCTCCTCCTGTTGAAACAAAAACATTAAAAGATGATCCTATCTGTATAAATGCAAGTGTAAGATATTTATATCAACCCGGGGAACAAGAAGGTGGAAGACGCAGAGCAACTGATCCAATGTGGAGTGTAGATATTCACAAGATTAAAAGTTATATGGTGACGCAAGGTATAAGAGTATATTATTTGAAAGCACCAGCGCCACAGAGAGGATTTGTCAAAGAAGAACTACTTATTGTTCCTGCTGATACCCAAATTCATAAGTTTTTATAGAAACCGTGTGCATCAGTTGTAATTCCATCTTCTCGGATGTATCTTTTTGAGTAAAATGGTGATAGTGTAACTTTGTTTACTGTTATGCCATATATTTGATGCTTTATTGATCGTATCATATTCATTTTATGGGTGTATTTTTTCTTGCCAAACAATGCATCCTTGTAGTTCTCAAAGTTTGTTTGTTTTTCGGTTATATATTTTCTTACACCCTTTGCTTTTTTAATAATCTGCTCATTCACTTTCAAAATAGAATCTTGTTTGGATCTTAATCCAATATCCTCAACTGTAGAAACACCAGGACATTCATCTTTTATTTTACCTCTTGCTTTTTTAATAATTTCCTCATCCGCTTTTAAAATAGAAGATAGTTCGGATCTTAACTCATCCAGTTTGGAATATAGTTCAGGTCTTGATTCAATATACTCAACTATAGAAACACCAGGACAATCATCTTTCATTTTATTTATTACTTTTTCAATAACCTGCTCATCCGCTCTCAAAACAGAATATAGTTTGGGTCTTAATCCAACATATTCGGCTATAGCAACACTATTACATTCGTCTTTCATTTTACCTAATACTTTTTTGTTTGTATCATCGTGCATTGGATGATTTTGAGGATAATCACTTAAGTCATATTCATCTTTCATTTCAACCATATCTTTGTATGCATCATCTGTTCTGATGTCTACCAGTAGGCTGTCAGTGTCTGTGTATAATAAAGTACAGTCATTTCCGTACCTTTTCTTTAAGGTATTATAATACCAATCATACATCATATACTTTGATAAATCCAATACTGACATCCCAACATAGATTGGTTTGTTTAATGTTAATTTTGTTTTGTTTACATGTACTGCTGATAATTCATCTGAAAATTGTATACGCCTGTTAAAGTTGGGTTTGGCTATTATTTTTCTTATTTTTTCATTTTCAGAGCCGTCAGTTCTGACTAGTTTTATATCAGTCCGCTTGCGTAGATTTTCCATTGTTTTGCCAAACACAGAGTTGTTCATAAGTTTGTAAAAATCTTTTTCAAATTGTGATTTAGCTTTTTTTCTAAGTTCTGTATTTAAACAAATATATGATTTCATCCATGGTTTTTCATTAAATTCTAATACTCTGTGTACTTTTTTTAGTTTCATGCCTAAAGATAAATACAGTTGCAGGTTTTGTAATGTATCACATATTTTTCTTTGTCTCTAAGATTGGGAACTAGTTGTTCTGTATTTATAATGCCATTATTTTCTAACAGATCTGTTTGGTATTCAGACAACCATTCTTTTTTCACTGCTAATCTTTCCGGTGCAAGCGGATAGTCATTATGAGATTCATGAAGTTTTTTAGGATATTCCAAATCAACTTCAAGCATTTGTCCTTTGCCAGGTTTTGGTTTAGAAAATCTCCCACTCTTGTTTTTGGTTTTCCAAACAAAGCCAGAATATGGAAGTGGCTGACTCATTGCCCATCCATAAAGATTATTTGCATCAAAATACATTAAAAAGTTGTTTTCCTCGTTAGGGTTATAATCAGCTACATGTAAATTGTTTGCTTTAGCATATCGTTTTGATACCATACTAATTCCACCACGCATACCTTTTTCTATAAATAAGTGCTTGTCAATGTCTGTCAAAAGTTCTAATTCTATTTTTGAATGTTTAAGTAAAGCATCCCAAGATAATCCAGGTGCTGTGTAGTAATGTAAAGCATCAAGTTTGTATGCACTCATACATGTTTTTCTGAAAGTTTGAAATACATCTGCTAACTGAGTTACATCAGTTTTTAGATATAAATCATGAGAGTCTCCAAGAGTTTTACAGTTAAACTCTTTCCATATTTTTTGAGCGTATTCGTAATTTTCGGGACTTATACTTTCATCTTTGAGACTACTGTAAAGCTTTTCTATAGGCGGTAATTGTGTTTCCTTGAATTTTTCCATACTGTCCATATATTCGTATGGATAAACACCTTTTCGTAAAAGTAAATCTGTTTGTTTTCCAAACTGATTTTTGGTAATTTTAAAATCAGATTTGTCTGTTGCTTTAACCAATTTTTCCAAAGACGAAGCCATAAACTGAAAGCTATCCAAGAATCTAAGTTGTCCGGCACTAAATGAAATATACTTTTCAGCGTTGTTTGGAATGCATGTAATATTACCTGTCATTTTATGTATTTTTTGCATTATAAGATGACTATCATATCCTTTAAGGCCGTGAAACACAACAGGAATGATTGTTTTATTTGGTTTTATTTTTAGTTTTAGGTTGCAGTTTTTATGTGCTGCACCTCTGTATTCTCCTGTAAAATGACACTGGTCTCTTACTTTACAGTTTTTACCACATTTTCTACCTATTTCATCCTCGCATATCCAGCAGTGTGTTGCTTTTTCATAATCTTCCTCATTTTGTTATGTCATAATTAAGGGTTTTGGGTGAGCAAATATTTTATTAATGTTGCTCTTCTCACATTCTAAATGATTTAAAAACTTTTCAACAGTATCTTCACCTCTGTAAATAACAGGTTCTTCTGTTTTACCATCATATCTGACAACTTGATATCCAAATCCACAAGCTTCGTGCACACTTGTGATTTCAGATTTCTTTCCAAATTTAGTTGATTGTGGTTTGACTATACTTTCAAAATCAGCATATATTGCGTAAGGCACAGACATTTGATTTTGATGATTTTTAAATTTGATGCTTGAACCTTTTTTTGGCATTTCTATTATGCAAGAATTTTTGTTAATACCATCACAGTCTTCTTTGTGTTTTGTAAGTAGATCTTCTCTTGAAAAGCCGTAAAGACAACGATCACAGAAATAAGTTTTACCGTGATATTTGTTTTGATCATAAAGTAATCTATTTAAATTTTTAATCCAGCAATAGTGATATTTTGTTTTTAATTTTTTTTGGTTCTTTGGAATAATCATCAGGGTTATAGTTGTCATCTATAATTCCTTCTTCATTATTTGGATCGTCTTCGTTCTCTGATTCAACCTCAGTGTCTTCAGATATTAAGATCAAATTAATTCGTTCAATATCTTTTGGTTGTTCTGATATTTTATATGGAAAAACAGATACCTTTTTATTTTTTCCTATTATAGCATATCCATAAACGTTGATAGCAAGGTTGTTTTGTTTCTCTACTTTGGAAATTTGAGAAATTGGAGTGGGAAAATTAATACCCTCTTTCTTTAAAAACCCTGTACTAGGATAATTTGATAATCTATCAGAATTCTTTTTAGCTGGATTTAAAGCTGAATTTATTGCATGAAACAAACACTGATCATCATTGTTTTTTACATTTATAATTGCTTTTTTATCAGCTACTGCTTTGGGTAAAGAAATATATGAAGAACCCTTTAATGGTTCATACTTTGCAATATTTAAGTAAAACGTAACACAGTAATCAATTTCTAATCCTGATGCTGTGTTTGTAAATCTTTCAAGGCTCTCTTGTATATAAGCAGATGATTTATCGTACAACTCATTTATTTTTTCAGAGTTTAAGATTGCATTTTGTTCGCTGTGTAATACTGCTGTGGTGTATTTTTTGGTAGCACCATCATCTTTGAATAGATTTACAGTGAGACCTAATTGAAACTTTAATCCATTCATCTTTGTCAGCTCTTTGCTTATTTGTTTTGTAATAATGGATTTTTTATCACGGAATAGTTTTTGAGGGTCTTTGTATTTCTCGGCAGATATCTCGTATGCTTTAAAATAGCCACACATTGGTTTGTCAACCAGTTTTAATTCTTCTTTAGATTTTTTATCATTAAACTCTTTCAATTCATTTATAACATTGTCTCGTGATTTAGCATATTTCTGATTTTGCTTATCTTGTAATTTATCATATTTCTGCTTTTCTCGTTTACGTTGTTTCTTAGCACGTCGTCTCTTAAGTAAATTTTCTAATGTTTGAGATTTAACCTCTTTTGAAGTTTCCTTTGGTTTTAATGCATTTATACCGTTAGATAGCGTTTGCTTATCTATTACACCTGTTTTAAACAGAAGTATTAATTCTTTTATAGTCTCCTCGTTTTCCATACTTTATTTGTTATATATTAAAAATATTTTTTCTTAAATATAAAATAATTGTATACAAAAAAGACAATGGAAAGTAATGTTTGTCAATTTCTTAAAATTGGATTACATAATCCATGTAAAAGCAAGCCAACAAAAGATTCCGATTATTGCAGTTTGCATAAATATAGATTAAAAACAAGTCATGTGTTACCGTGCCTAAAATGTAAAAAAGGCACTTCTGCAAGATATCAAGTATGTGTTGGTTGTGGTGCTCATTCGATTAGAATGAAACACGAATACTGGAAGTTAAAGTCGTACAATGCTGAGTGTCTTCGATTTAGATGTATTGTGGTTTAAAACATATTTTGTTAATTTCTAATAACAAATTTGTGTTGTATTAAAAAAAAACATTTTATAATATTACAAAAAAATTAAACTTGTGTTCTTCACTACCCCTATTTAAAAAAGTTTGTTAACATAAGTTTTAATGTTTAACCTCTATTTCAATCTTAACATCTTGGGTTATTTAGCGCCTGGGACATGCTAAATAACCAGTTTAATTGGCTTAATTTTCAGTAAACTGAAAATTTTTGTATGGTGATTTTTAGATTATTTGGGGTGATTTGGGTTTTGAGCCAGAAATTTTTGTGTGGTGATTTTAGATTATTTGGGGTGATTTGGGTTTTGAGCCAGAACACCTATAATACATATATATCATCGGCATGACACGGCCATTGAGTGGTGGCGAGTGTCAATACGCAGGACACGGCCATTGAGTGGTGACGAGTGTCAATTCACTCGCAGGACACGGCCATTGAGTGGTGACGAGTGTCAATTCACACGCAGGACACGACCATTGAGTGGTGACGAGTGTCAATTCACACGCAGGACACGGCCATTGAGTGGTGATGAGTGTCAATTCACATGCAGGACGCGGCCATTGTGTGGTGACGAGTGTCAATACACACGCATGACACGGCCATTGAGTGGTGACGATTGTCAATTCACACGCAGAATACAACCATTGAGTGGTGACGAGTCGCAACCATTGAGTGGTGGCGAGTGTCAATCACTGAGTGGTGAAGAGTCACAACCATTGAGTGGTGACGAGTGTCAATTCACAGGCAGGACACAACCATTGAGTGGTGACGAGTGTCAATTCACACGCAGGACACAACCATTGAGTGGTGACGAGTCGCAACCATTGAGTGGTGGCGAGTGTCAACCATTGAGTGGTGAAGAGTCACAACCATTGAGTGGTGACGAGTGTCCATTTATATTGCAGGTTATACCTTATGTTTATATTCTTTAGATCTAGGAGACCTGGATATATTAATGATGAATCCGTTCAACGCTTTTATCCATTTAACATAGTTGAGCAGAACTAAATACGACAGAAATATTTATACTGCTTATACCTGGATACGGTACTCAATACTAGGGACATGTTATATCGTCTAACGGAATCTGACAAATTGCCCCCCCCCCCCCCCCCCCCCCCCCCCCTCACTTACAGGAGAGAGACAGAAGAAGAAATAGTGTTGTAGTATATGTATATATGTATATATAAATAGAAGGCTGGAAACTTATTTCACACTCGGATTTATTTTTTACCTCTTTAATGGTCCCTGCGTAATTGTCACTCAGCCATTGGATCAGGTATACATTTGTCTTCGTTTCAGTAACATTGGTTTACCAAAATATGACTTGGAAATCCATCAACAATTACAGAAAAATCCCAGACAAGAAGGAGGTCTGCACTGAAAAGACAATATTTACGAATCCGTCACCCGAAACTCTCTGCATACCTCCTTGTCTGAAAAATCCCAGACAAGAATTAGGTCTGCACAGAAAAGACAATATTTACGAATCCGTCACGCGAAACTCTCTGAATACCTCCTTGTCTGGGACTTTTTTGTAATTGTTGATGGATTTCCAAATCAGTAGAGCATATTTTGGTAAACCAATGTTGAAGAAACGAAGACAAATGTATACCTGATCCAATCGCTGAGTAACATTTACGCACGGACCATTAAAGAGGTAAAAAAAAAAATACCGAAACAAAACGAGTGTGAAATAAGCTTCCAGCCTTGTATTTATATATACATATACTACAACACTTGTATGCAAAGTGAGACTGAAGACCATTGTGAAGCTATTGCTACTGACACAATATTATGTACATCAAATTATCGTCCAAAATGTCATAGTAACATAATATAATATAGCATATACCAGAGGTGTTCAACGTATTATGTAACACTTTCATTTTGTAACTGAATCAAACATCGGCATTCTCCCCCGAATATGTTCATTTTAATGTCAAGTCTAATGATTCCTTCGATATAAAACGTTATGACATGAACTATTATGTGCTTCCTGATGTTACTGCATCCGTATATTTGAAAAAAAGGTAGATAATGATGTTTTGAAGCAAAACATTTCAATAAGTTCAACACAACTTTGTACATCAACTAATACAAGAAATCAGGCATGCTCTCATTTACAAGATTCAACACGAATAGTGGTGGGTGCATGCTCTCATTTACAAAATTCAACACAAATTGGTGGGTGCGTGCTGTCATTTACAAGATTCAACACAAACAGTGGTGGGTGCAACTCATTTACAAAATTCAACACAAATTGGTGGGTGCGTGCTGTCATTTACAAGATTCAACACAAACAATGGTGGGTGCAACTCATTTACAAGATTCAACACAAACAATGGTGGGTGCAACTCATTTATAAGATTCAACACAAACACTGGTGGGTGCATGCTCTCATTTACAAGATTCAACACAAACAATGGTGGGGGCATGCTCTCATTTACAAGATTCAACACAAACAATGGTGGGTGCATGCTCTCATTTACAAGATTCAAAACAAACAATGGTGTGTGCATTTACAAGATTCAACACAAACAATGGTGGGTGCATGCTCTCATTTACAAGATTCAACACAAACAATGGTGGGTGCATTCTCTCATTTACAAGATTCAAAACAAACAATGGTGGGTGCATTTACAAGATTCAAAACAAACAATGGTGGGTGCATGCTCTTATTTACAAGATTCAACACAAACAATGGTGAGTGCATGCTCTCATTTACAAGATTCAACACAAACAATGGTGAGTGCATGCTCTCATTTACAAGATTCAACACAAACAGTGGTGGGTACATGCTCTCATTTACAAGATTCAACAGTGGTAGGTGGGAAGCCTTTGAAACCAAGTAAACATAACTAGTACTTTGTACTTCATATCTATTTGTACAAAAATATTAAAATAATTTAATTGTTTATTCTCTCAAAAAACGGGTAATATATATATTCGCCATTTTGTCCGTGTATTCTTCTGTCTATCCTGATTCTTGCCCGGAGCATAACTTGAAAACTACTGATGGGGCTGGAACAGGGGCGTACCTGGAGCATTTTGAAATGTACGCCAGATATGAGAAGCGTAGCTGCGAACCGAGTAGCGACGCTGCGAGTGGTGGGGAGGGCCGCCGGTGGGGGTTTGGCCTCCCCCAAGAAAAGTTTGAAAATTAGGAGGCAAAAAAGTGCGTTCTCAAGCTATATTTCAGTGTTAATATGGCATTTTGAACATTTATTTTTTCACTTTTGCTGACGAATTGTACGGCATTGGCGTACGTGCGTGTGCCTGGATACGCGCCTGGGCTGGAATATAATTTGAAACACTGCTAGAGCCTCTGTGGGCATTGAGAAAAAAGGCAGATCACAAGAACCGTAAATCTATCATTTAAATTAAGTTATTGCCCTTTGTCATTGTATACATGTACATATAATTCTTGTCTGGGGCATAATTTGAAAACTACTAATGGGATCTGGAATGAAACTTGACACAATTATAGAGGGCAATTAGAAAAAAGACGGAGCACAAAAACCGTAACTCTTGAGTCATTGCCCTTTGTAATTGTATACTAATAATTATTGTCTGGAGCATAGCTTGACAACTGCTAAAAAGACTGGAATGAAACTTGACACAATGATGGATGCCAACTACTGGAGCATTATCTCTATTGTAATATAATTTCTTGATATTTAATAAAGACATTTGCTTGGAGAATTAAATGCATATATACTGAGTTGCAAAAGAAAGTGTACAGCGCTCAGTTGCGAAAAGTGCACTGAGTTTTTTTAAGAATTAATTGTATAAATTCCAAACTTAATACCAACATTTTTATCATTCTATTGCCAATATAATGTCATTTGTTTTTCAAAAGGTTGCATCAACAAAGGACTGTGGCTTGATAAAGAGGATAGGGGTGTAAACTAAAATGTTCAAAGTGTACACTTACTTTTGCAAATGAGTATAGAATGAATACTTTTCCGTTGAGTTTAATCAGAATTAGCTAAAGAAAACACAAGGCAAACATTACACAACATTATTTACTATGCCTTATACTAGACAAATGAGAGGGTGTACATCATATAACATGAGATAATAAATCATATCCTATATGGTAATAAATCATATAACATGACAATATAAACCTCAACAAAGATTACAATAAATATATTAGACTTGTAATGACGGGTAATGGGGTGGGGATCGATGGTAGTTGTAAGATGTAAGAACGACACGCATTACTTATTGCGGATCGATATCAGTTGTAAGATGTAAGAACGACATGCACTACTTATTGTGGATCGATGGCAGTTGTAAGATGCAAGAACGCCATGCATTACTTTTTGTGGATCGATGGCAGTTGTAAGATGCAAGAACGCCATGCATTACTTTTTGTGGATCGATGGCAGTTGTAAGATGTAAGAACGACATGCATTACTTATTGTGGATCGATGGCAGTTGTAAGATGTAAGAACGACATGCTTTACTTATTGTGGATCGATGGCAGTTGTAAGATGTAAGAATGACATGCATTACTTATTGTGGATTGATGGCAGTTGTAAGATGCAAGAACGACATGCATTACTTATTGTGGATTGATGGCAGTTGTAAGATGTAAGAACGACATGCTTTACTTATTGTGGATCGATGGCAGTTGTAAGATGTAAGAATGACATGCATTACTTATTGTGGATTGATGGCAGTTGTAAGATGTAAGAACGACATGCATTACTTATTGTGGATCGATGGCAGTTGTAAGAACGACATGCATTACTTATTGTGGATCGATGGCAGTTGTAAGATGTAAGAACGACATGCACTACTTATTGTAGATCGATGGCAGTTGTAAGATGTAACGACGATTACTTATTGTGGGTCGATGGTAGTTTTAAGATGTAAGAACGACATGCATTACTTATTGTGGATCGATTTATCTCCATGTTGTCGCTTTAGCAAAGACTGCATTTGACGTTTTCGCGAAATTAGTTTGTTTTATGTCTAATGCCTTTTTTTATACATGAAATGGATTGTCAGATATAAAAATGTACTGTTCATACATATAAATAAAATGCATGCTGTTTATGTGAAGGTTCGCCTTAACAAATAAAACATCCACTATGAAGATTACCAAGATTTCTTGGAAGGTTGACTGGTCCAGTGTGACATGGAAGGTTGACTGGTCCAGTGTGACATGAAAGATTGACTGGTCCAGTGTGGCATGGAAGGTTGACTGGTCCAGTGTGACATGGAAGTTTGACTGGTACAGTGTGACATGGAAGGTTGACTGGTCCAGTGTGGCATGGAAGGTTGACTGGTCCAGTGTGACATGGAAGGTTGACTGGTCCAGTGTGAAATGGAAGGTTGACTGGTCCAGTGTGACATGAAAGGTTGACTGGTCCAGTGTGGCATGGAAGGTTGACTGGTCCAGTGTGGCATGGAAGTATGACTGGTACAGTGTGACATGGAAGGTTGACTGGTCCAGTGTGACATGGAAGTTGACTGGTCCAGTGTAACATGAAAGGTTGACTGGTCCAGTGTGGCATGTAAGGTTGACTGGTCCAGTGTGACATGGAAGTTTGATTGGTACAGTGTGACATGGAAGGTTGACTGGTCCAGTGTGACATGGAAGGTTGACTGGTCCAGTGTGACATGGAAGGTTGACTGGTCCAATGTGACCTGGAAGGTTGACTGGTGCAGTGTGACCTGGAAGGTTGGGAAGGTTGAATGGTCCAATGTGACATGGAAGGTTGACTGGTCCAGTGAGACATAGAAGGTTGACTGGTCCAGTGTGACATGGATGGTTGACTGGTCCAGTGTGACATGGAAGGTTGACTGGTCCAATGCGACATGATCATGAATGAAACGATTGTCATACATGAAAAACTGGGCTGTTCATTATTATGTATGTATTGGTGTGACAGCTTTACAATACATAAACACATATTCCAGATATATATCAGGCTTATCAGTCGTGCAGACAAGTAAACTGTCTGGGGTTCGTGAAGGCTCATCTCCGTAAATAAACATCTAATATGACAGAATAGAAGGTTGAATATAGGTCGATAATAATGGGGACCTCAGAAAATGCACACATCATGATTAAAATTTCATCCATTTTAGAATGTATATATAAAGTGTAGGTTATATGATACAAACATGACCGGACAGGCTGTGGACCCTGTGATGACGCCTACCTAAAGCCCATTGGGACGGTGGCGTTTGATGTTTGTCCATGATCTTTCTTGTCGTGCCCTTAATGGTTTATCCTCTTACTGCTCTGGCTTCTGCAAAGTCATTGAGTACCTCCATTGTGGCTTTCTAGGCTATTGTTTTTTTGTATTATATTTACACGAGCATATTTGTGTTTTACTTATATTGCCTATTGATGCTGCCTTGTTGGTTAGAGATTAGATCATGGCGGGGATTTCTTTATTTACACTGTCCTGTTTTAATGGGATGACAGTAGGGTAAGTGTGAGGTTTGGTGCACCCTAGAACCGGTTTAAACCCCCAGTGGCCTACTTTGCCACTGACCGTTCCAAGGCGGTAGCCCTATTGTCAACCCTTTTGTGTTTGTGATGTCGTTTGCATTTTTTATTGCTTTTGTCTTTTCGTTTGTCTGTTTGCGTGTTTGTTTTTGTGTTTTGTGGTTGACTGTCGTCCTTGAATGCTGCTTTCCCTGTCCGATATTTTTATCCTTTTTCATAACCTGCAATTTCTCGAGTCAACTTCTGATAAAAATATATGTAGCATACTATCAATTTGTGTTCAGTTATTAATATATTCGCGACTACGGTATGCAGTTGTATATGCATCTCAATGCGTCGTGGGCATCCGAATAAAAAATGAAATTCGTCTTCTAGATTAAATGATTGGCATTTTAGCCAGATTTCGAAGCAAATCCAGGCTTATGGTTAGGTGATATCCGTCTGTCTGTCGAAGCATTTTTGACGTTTTGTTTAACGTTTTTGTTTTGCTTCATTTCTCATAACGATTTTTCGGAAAACTTGTTACATGACAAAAACAATAACTCTGTTATGCATTTTACCTAAATTGTCCCCTTGAGTGAGGCCTCTATAGCCCAGTGGTAGAGCACTGGGCCCACAAGTGGAAGGTCGTGGGTTCAAACCCCGCCGGATGCTGGTCTCTCCATTATCATCTTTCATTTATTCATTGCTTATCATTCATTACCATTCGGCAAAAATCCACCTTCTCGGCCCTCAAATTTGATTCATGAGTAGTTAGTACCTCACTGCTGTCTTGTGACGATGTTAGGCCGACGTTCACTGAAAGAAGGGAAGCTGTAGACAGAAATTCGTTGGTTCTTCGTATGGCGCGTCTAAAGTATGCAGTGGCCAGTAGCCTAGTAGTGTGGCATAGTAGCTTGAATGGAGCACCATGGAGTACTAGGGGGAGGCTGTTTCACAGCAATAGACAATAACAGAAGACATATCAGCAATGACCCAGAAACAGTACAATCCGAAGGAAAAAAGAGAAAAATCAGGTGAACTGCGGGTGAACAGCGAGAGTCGTCGCAGAAACGGAATACACAGCGAGGCTTCAGCAGAAAGTATGTCAGAACAGATCACCATCTCGTAGGAGGGACGACAGCAGAGCTGGCGGAAGACGGATTGAGGGGAGGCGAAAGAAAGGAGCAGATATAAGGGGTTGAGAAGGTGGGCCAAAAAAAAAAAAAAAAAAATTGTCCCCTTGTTGACTTCGATTCTTCACTTAAAATGTTGAATGAATAGTCATATTCCAGATACAAGATACAAAATATTATTTAAAGTCGGTATGGCATATAAACACAAACTTAAGTTATAGCTGTTGACCGACATACAGTCGGTATGGCATATAAACACAAACCGAAGTTATAGCTATTGACCGACATACAGTTATAACAGGCAAATTTAAACTACATAATAATATTAAAAAAATAAATACAAAATATTGCAGTCTCGGTTTGACTGAGACTGTTCATGAGTTGTAGTGAAATATGCTTGCTACCATTCACGCCCCATAGCCCCAGTTTGAGCAGAACTCAATATTCATAAAATCAATAATACGGAATTTTAACCATCCCAAAGATGGCATGCATAACGCGGTGGACATGCTATTTAACTGCCATTATTCCATGTCCAGCAGCGTTTGATCCCAGTATCATACAATTCTATGCCCCGAAGAGCGAAATAAACAAAATGGAATTTAGTTGGAAGCAGCGGTTATGAAGCCTGCGCATCACAAGTAACAGTCAAACGACTAAATTAAAACGCAGACAACATATCCTATGGGTGGTTAAACAATACCCAGAGCCTTTATCGGCTAAATGATAATAAAGTAATTCGGCATGCACAATATGAATATTGACAGTTACCATTAACATTACACTCCAATCATACTCGCATCGAGGCATCGAGGCTAAAGGGTCATACTAAACTAATTATAAACATGATAATAAACCACTGTAACACAATAGCACACATTTAAAGCTGATAAACTGTTAAATAATAATAAAATAAATTGGCATGCGTATTAATAACATGGGGTAGTCACATTTACACTCGAAGCATACTCGCACTAAGAAATATAAAAAAGATCGGACAGGGAAAGTAGCATTCAAGGAGGTCAGTCATAGAAAAGCTAAAGGATAAACGTTTTAAGGGAATTAAGATTACTTTTATACTTGATCAAACGCTTTTAAACTCGGCATACCTATTCATCATCGTAGCAAATTTATATGCGACAACACCTTACCTATGTTATGCATTTAAACAGAATTATCCCCGCTTTTCTACTTAGATATTTGGTCAAAAGTTTGAATGTACAGTCATATTCCAAACACTTGTATCGGTATGGTACACGTTTCAGTCACAATTGACGATTACAACGCGGGTTGGTTGCGCATTAATTAAATAAAAATATATACTTAAGAATTAACTAAAAGTGAGAAGAAAAAAGGATTAAAAAGGGACAGGCAAGGTGGAAGGAAGATATTCTTAGTCGCTAATTGCGTGATAGGCCTTCATCATCAGTCCTGTCTGGCTATCGTAGCGCCCCCTGGGAATTCACCCAACCAGCATAGCGCCGAGAATCACTAGAACCTAACAAAGAATCAACTACTGGGTTAAAACTGAAAGTTCAGAAATCTCCTGTTTGTAAGATACCAAATCAGAAGCCTCAGCCGCAGTGGCTGGTAGACTATTCCAACGACAAACTGTTCTTGGGGAAAACATACTAAATTTAAGTCGCTGGAAGAAGATAACTGTCTAAATTTCAGAGAGTGATTGGACCTGGTGCGAGATGATGCAGGCGTCAGAAACTCGGATGCTGGTATGTCCACTAGCCCGTGAATAATCTTGAAGATCATGGTGAGTTGGCTCTTAGTACGCCTTGACTCCGGGGTCTCCCATTCTAGACAGCCACATTGACAACCCTTTCTTTTCTACTATGGTTAATAATATATACCCTAAATAATGTTATCTTAACAAAGCTAATATTTCCGATACTAACGCTTCTTTTCTCGATTTACATCTCTCCATTGCAAATGGTGAAATAATTAGCAAAATATATGACAAGAGAGATGATTTAAAATTTGATAGAGCGTTGATATTAAAAATTTCGAAAATTTCTGTTTCAAACGCATTTTTAATATTTCTTGGTAATGATAGCAAAACATGTCAAAATAATTTTAGCTGGCATATTTTAGAATTAGGAAAAACGAAAGCTGCACTAACTGAAGTAATTAGGTGGGCACTTAGGAATTTTGACTAGTGTATACTTAGGGGTAGTTTAGTACACGTTATACATATACACATTCAATATGAAGTATGTGCTGATAATTTATCAATATATTTGGAGAGTGTACTCAGCTTATGCTATTACTGTAGTTTGTATTTCATGTTCAAACAATGTTTTTTTTGTATTGAATACAAGTAATTTTGTTACCAAGAAAACCCCCGCATAGATTTCAATGATAACACCATGATAACACAACATTCTTGCGTTTGAGTTTAACCCCTAGGGACCCTAACCGTTGGTTAACCCTAACCATAAATTAGATTTTCAGAACACGATTTAACCTCAAATACGTTTGATATTCGATCAATATACATGTTTGAAAAATAATTTTGTTTAATATAATGTACCTATCTTATGGTTTGTACGGTGCAACCTAAGACGTATTTTCTGTATGAACAGTTTCCTGGGATACCCGTATACTGTATCAGCAAGGCTGCTTTAGACAAACTTACCAAGGAGCTCTCAATGGGTGAGTATTCACACCAATGTGTTCGCAATGGGTGAGTATTCACACCAAGGTATTCGTAATGGGTGAGTATTCACACCAAGGTATTCGTAATGGGTGAGTATTCACACCAGTGTTCGAAATTTGTGAGTATTCGTAACAATGAACTCACCACCGGTGATTATTCACACAAATGTGTTCGCAATGGGTGATTATTCACACCAAAGTGTTCGCAATGGGTGATTATTCACACCAAGGTGTTCGCAATGGGTGAGTATTCACACCAAGGTGTTCGCAATGGGTGATTATTCACAACAACTTGAAGGTGTTCGCAATGGGTGAGTATTCACACAAAGGATGAACTCGCCACCGGTAATTATTCACACCAATGTGCTCGCGATGGGCGAGTATTCACATCAAGGTGCTCGCATTATGTGAGTATTTACAACAAGGTGCTCGCGATAGATGAGTATTTACACCAAGGTGGTCGCGATAGGTGAGCATTCATAACCAGGTGTTCGTGCTGGGTCAGTTGTCCGTCAATACAATAAAGGTGATCCAGCAACGAACACAAACAATAAAAATAACAAGCAGCAAGACTCGGGTGTATCGAGTTTGTTAATGAGAGGTAATAAGAGTAGGTATACACGTCGAACAGGACATGTAGCATTCAATGACCACATCCAATCAAAAACCACGCATAGAAACAAGCAATAATTACAAAGATGAATAAAAGGCAAGACATGGCATCACAAACACAAAAGGACTGACAATAAGGCTACCGCCTTGTAACGGTCATTCCAGTCCGCTGGGGGTTTAAACGAGGTTCTAGGGTACGGGATACGGAACAGTTTAAATATAGATATCCCCGTCATTTATATTCTCTTACAAACAATAAATGCAGCCTTAATATACAATATGCAATATAAGTATAAAACAAATGATCATCATTTTCATGTATATATGAATATAAAACACCCTAGAAGGCCATAAAGCAAGAACTCAGTGACTTGATTGAAGCCAGAGCAACAAGAGAACCAACCATTAAGGGTACGACACGACAATATTTAAGACAAACACCAAACGCTCCGTCCTTTGAGGATTTAGATAGACGTCATCATAGGGTCCACTATCTGTCCGGTCATCACCACACCGCCGTATCAATGATAAGCTTATTGCTCTCATTCAAAAACATTTGCAAGGGAAAATACTACATTTTGGGCCTGTAACAATATAAAAGCTTTTTTTTACTAAAGGTTGTTTGGACAATTACACTATGTGGACTTACCATGAAGTTTGTGAATCACTTATTTTTCTATTAGATAATATTTTCGTCAGGTACGGAACTACCGTTTATAGACAAATTGTTGGTATCCCTATTGGTACGAACTGTGCACGCACCCCTTGTCGCAGATTGTTTAATATTGCTATGAAAGAGATGTCATGTTAGTCTTTCACCAGATACCCAGGCAGATGTTATGGAAGCCTTTAATGACACCTCTCGATATATGGATGACATATTGAACAGTGACAATCTTTTCTTTTCTACTACTACTACTACTAATATATATCCTAAAGAACTTCAACTTAATAAAGCTAATATTTCTGATACTAACGCTTCTTTTCTCGATTGACACTCTCTATTGAAAATGGTGAAATAATTAGCAAAATCTATGACAAGAGTGATGATTTTAATTTTGATTTTGTTGATGTTCCCTGAGCAATTTCTTATGGGGTTTATGTGTCTCAACTTATTCGTTTTTCTAGAGCTTGTACTCGAGTTGAGGACTTTAATATTGGTAATCTTTGTATAACTAAACAGCTACTCCATCAGGGCTACCGTTATCATAAACTTCATAAAACCTTTGCAAAAGTTTATTATCGTAACCCTGATCCTTCCAAATATGAAAGTAATTTAAGAACTCTTCTGCGACACGGACTATCACAACCTGACTTCTATGGTGACGTGATTTATAAACTTTGTAAGATCCTTGGTCATGATCACTTTCATACTATCTTTGTTAAACCTGTTAAAAGGTTTATCAAAAGAGGTTATGACCCTATCATTTTGCAACGCACTGCATGCTTGATGGAGGACCCATTTACAGTTCGCCAGTATGCTTTCCTCTTTAATTGTGCGATGACAGGTCAGGTTGTGTACCCTATGATGATGTCTACCTGAAGCCCAGATGTTTGTCTGCAATATTGTCTTGTCGTGCCCTCAATGGTTTGTTCTCTCGTTGCTCTGACTTCTGCCAAGTCACTGAGTACCCATTTTGTGGCTTTCTAGGCTATTGTTTTTTGTATTTATATATACACGAGCATCTTTGTGTTTTACTTATATTGCCTATTAACGCTTCCTTGTTGGTTAGAGAATAGTTCATGGCAAGGATTTCTTTATTTACACTGTCCCGTTTTATTGGGATGGCAGTAGGGTAAGTGTGAGGTTTGGTGCACCATAGAACCTGGTTTAAACCCCCAGCGGCCTTGTTTTTGCCACTGGCCTTTCCAAGGCGTTAGCCCTATTGTCAACCCTTCTGTGTTTGTGATGTCTTATTTGGCCTTTTATTCAACTTTAAAGTTGTTATTGTTTCTGTGTGTGTTTGTGGATGACTGTCGTCTTGAATGATACATTTCCTGTTCAATGTTTATATCTATATTTAGGTGCTCCAACATAGATGTGACGCTTCTAGTGTTCCTCTAGCGGTTTGTGATGTACCGTGACGCCCGACGCTGGACCATCTCTACCTTTTTGATGTGCTCTTGGGTTTGAGGGCTCCAAATGGTAATTTAAAACAGTACTCTAGGGTGGGCCTTACTAAGGAGACCTATGCCGAGGACTTTGTTTGTTCGTTGGAAACCCTCAGGTTCCTTCTCAAGAATCCTAGTGTACTGTTTGCCTTCTTGACTGTTTTGTCGATGTGGAGGCTCCAATTCAGGTCCTTTTGCAGTTCTACCCCGAGTTACTTTGCCGAAATCGTGGTCTGAAGGACTTGACCCTTCAGTGTGTAGAAGCAGACTACACGTTTACTGTTTGTCTCCAATGTTGTCTTGTCATGCCGTAAATTGTGTATACTCTTGTTGCTCTGGCTTCTGCCAAGTCACTGAGTACTTGCTTTATGGTTCTCTAGGCTTTTACTTTTATATTCATATATACATGATCATCTTTGTATTGCATACTAATGCTGTCTAATTTATTAGAGGATATAGCATGGCAGTAATGTCTTTATTTACCTTGTATCGTTTTATTGGGATGACAATATTGTAAGAGTGCGGTTTGGTGCACCTTGAACCGGGTTTAAACTCCCAGCGGCCTTTTTCGTCACCGACCCTTAAAATGCGGAAGGTCTGTTGTCAACATTTTACGTTTGTGATGTCATAAACCTTGCATTTTATTTATCCGTGTAATTGTTGTTTGTTTCTATGCGTGTTTCTGCTTCACTGTGGCATTGTTTGTTTCCATGCGTGTTTCTGCTTCATTGTGGCATTGTTTGTTTCCATGCGTGTTTCTGCTTCACTGTGGTCATTGACTGCTACATTTCTTGTTCGACTTCTATATCTACTTTAAATGATAGCTCATCTTCAATTATAACATTACACACATCATTTCGGTTTACAAAGGCTCCAATTATATTCAAAAGAGAAACAAATCACATCATTAATGTTCAAGAGGACCAAATGAATAACTCACCAGATCTCTATACACAAATAGGGTCAAGCACTTTTAAGGACTTCATATAGCAGAAATATAGAGCGATTATCGGGTTTTGGGGAACATAGTATTATAAAGTATGATCAGTCAAAAAGATAACAATACTTTATTTGAGTTTCACAGTAACATAATAGCTAAGTGAATATTTTCTGCTTTTTTATTAAAAAAAAATGCATTTGACTACAAAACCGTTCGTCCAAGCTCTATTCATGTTTTGAAGTCATAAAATGCACGTGTGCTGATTAAATGTCTACATTTATTCACGAGTACTTAAAATACCCGTAATTAATAATGCATAGTATGAATTAAGAGTTGGAAACAAACTTGACGCTTCGGCAAAAATAACAATAGTGCGGCTGGTTAAGACGTTGACATTTATGTTGTAGTACAAATATATCTTGGATTCGCAACATATGTAAGTTACATATATACGATAAGTTACATATATACGATAAGTTACATATATACGATAAGTTACATATATACCTTATCGTTAGTAGGCTTAGGGATACACCCTTTTCACCTTTTCAGTATTTAGAACGATGAATGTCTGTTGTAAAATGTACCTGCTAAAAAAATGCATTTGACTACAAAACCGTTCGTCCAAGCTCTATTCATGTTTTGAAGTCATAAAATGCACTTTTCATCCGAATGTGATTCAAGTACACCTCGCATTTACACAACTCGATAGGCTGGGATGAACTCATGGCACTGCAGGGCGGGGCCATTTACACAACTCGATAGGATGGGATGAACTCATGGCACTGCAACGCGGGGCTATTTACACAACTCGATAGGCTGGGATGAACTCATGGCACTGCAGGGCGGGGCCATTTACACAACTCGATAGGCTGGGATGAAATCATGGCACTGCAGGGCGGGACCATTTACACAACTCGATAGGCTGGGATGAACTCATGGCACTGCAGGGCGGGGCCATTTACACAACTCGATAGGCTGGGATGAAATTACGGCACTGCATGGCGGGGCCATTTACACAACTCGATAGGCAGGGATGAAATTACGGCACTGCAGGGCGGGGCCATTTGCACAACTCGATAGGCTGGGATGAAATTACGGCACTGCAGGGCGGGGCTATTTACACAACTCGATAGGCTGGGATGAACTCATGGCACTGCAGGGCGGGGCCATTTACACAACTCGATAGGCTGGGATGAAATCATGGCGATGCAGGGCGGGACCATTTACACAACTCGATAGGCTGGGATAAACTCATGGCACTGCAGGGCGGGGCCATTTACACAACTCGATAGGCTGGGATGAAATTACGGCACTGCAGGGCGGGGCCATTTACACAACTCGATAGGCTGGGATGAAATTACGGCACTGCAGGGCGGGGCCATTTACACAACTCGATAGGCTGGGATGAAATTACGGCTCTGCAGGGCGGGGCCATTTGCACAACTCGATAGGCTGGGATGAAATTACGGCACTGCAGGGCGGGGCCATTTGCACAACTCGATAGGCTGGGATGAAATTACGGCACTGCAGGGCGGGGCCATTTACACCACTCGATAGGCTGGGATGAACTCATGGCACTGCAGGGCGGGGCCATTTGCACAACTCGATAGGCTGGGATGAAATTACGGCACTGCAGGGCGGGGCTATTTACACAACTCGATAGGCTGGGATGAAATTACGGCACTGCAGGGCGGGGCCATTTACACAACTCGATAGGCTGGGATGAAATCACGGCACTGCAGGGCGGGGCCATTTACACAACTCGATAGGCTGGGATGAAATCATGGCACTGCAGGGCGGGGCCATTTCCACAACTCGATAGTCTGGGATGAAATCACGGCACTGCAGGGCGGGGCCATTTGCACAACTCGATATGCTGGGATAAAATCACGGCACTGCAGGGCGGGGTCATTTGCACAACTCGATAGGCTGGGATGAAATCATGGCACTGCAGGGCGGGGCCATTTGCACAACTCGATAGGCTGGGATGAAATCATGGCACTGCAGGGCGGGGTCATTTTGGCACCGGGAACATTTATTTAAACAATGCCAAAACATAAACAATGTTTCTTGAAAGGAATATTTATGCACATTTTCCCCGTTTATCTCTTTATACAAATATGGGATCCCCGTGGCAGTGTCATGCCCCTCGAACTTGATTTGAACAGCCCGGGAATGGAGCGAAGTGTGACCCCAGGGTCATAGTGGATATCAATTAGGTTGCTGCATACACGAATCATAACTGTACATTGCACAACACTTGTGTTTTTAATAAATACAACCAAATTCATTGTTTAATAATTAGTTTAAATATATTCTGGAACAGAACATATGTTCCGTAACCAACGAGACCTCTATCGGTCCAGAGTATCTTCGTTTCAGTCTTTACAATGGAACTGATTACAGCAGCCATTTATGTTACTAAATGTGTGACTTGTTTTTATCAATATTTACTTCGTTTTAAAGGGGCACATGGCAATCTTTAAGTGGTTATCGAGCATTGAAATTAATGTCTCGATCTATTTATCCATTTATCTTGTCGACTTTAAACCTGATCGCATATAGTTAAATAAAATGTTTAGTTTACATTTATTTCGTCTTATTCTACCATAGGTTGATGCAATATCATCAAAAGTTACTAATATGCAAAAGAATTCGCTTTATATTATTCTTATAATTAATATTATGGATTGAACAAATTGAACAAAATTATGTAGAAAAAAAGGCACACGGTGAGTTTTTAAAAATTCAAGGTTGCCACATGTCCATTTAACATACCCACTGTAGGTAAAGTGCGAATCGAATATGAATGAATGAATGGTGTTTTACGGCACGTCGACACATAAATTGGTCATATTGTGGGCAAAAACTGATGAATGATGATGAAATGAAGGATTAATTAAAAATTAATGTAAATATATAAATATATAACTATTTACAAGTAAGGGATGATATGAAAGTAATATAAACTATATATGTAAATCAACAAATGATCGAAAACGGGTATATAAAGAAGTAAATATATACAAGAACATATTATAATGATTTATATAGTCTGACTTCCTTCAGGAAATCTAAAACTAGACTAAAAATAACCCGGTCATAGTATTAACATTGTAGTACCTTTGACGCATAGGATCAAAGTCTACACATTCCAGCCATATGTGTTTGACCGTTAACGGTGCAAAGCAGGGTATACATTCTGGTAATTGCTCACCTTGTAATAAATATGAATGAGTATAACGTGTATGCCCTATTCTGCACCGGGCTAGGACAACTTCCTCTCGACGAATGGGTCTACTAGAAGAACGCCATTCTCCGAGCAACGGTTTAATTGAATGGAGTTTATTGTTAACTGACAAATCCCAAGTGGTTTGCCAAGAGTTACGAATGTATGTGTTAATACAACTTTTAAAATCAGTATAAGGTAATTTGGTATTAGATATATGTAAATCTAATGCTGCCTTAGCGGCAGCACTATCAGCTCTATCATTACCACGTATTCCTACATGGCTTGGAAGCCAGCAGAAAATAATAACATTATCAATTATAAGGGAATTTTACTTTTGTAAAAGTTGAAGCACAACTGGGTTATCATGTTTCATATTACCCAGTGCTTGAAGAGATGAAAGGGAATCAGAAAATATTACAAAATGTTCATCATCAGATTCCTGAATATAATTTAAGGCAAGTTCAATTGCCTTAAGTTCAGCTGAAAAGATAGAGGCCTTGTCAGGCAGGCGGCTCTTTATGCTGTGTTTGTGAATAACAGCTGTTGCAGCTACCTTATCTCCATCTTTAGAACCATCTGTGTATATATGTTGAAAGTTACTGTATTTCGATTTAATTTCATTAAATTTGCCTTGAAAGACAGTAGGGTCTGTACTGGATTTGTTACTATTACAAAGATCAAAATTAATTGTTGGTGTTTCCAAAGTCCACGGTGGAATTTGTGGTACTTTGTACTTGGCAATTAAATTGAGGTCGTTTACAGTGTCTCTTAACTTTGGTTTAATACGAAGACCAAATGATCGAATGGCCTTCGGTTTTCGATCAAAAAGAGGTTCATAACTTGGATTAAAAACATTATCGAAAGTTGGGTTTGAAGGGTTAGACTTTAATTTAATGGCGTCTTGAAGGCCTAATTTGTCCCGTCTATGAGACAGTGATGGTTCATTAGCTTCAACATATAGACTTTCGGCTGGTGATGTACGAAAGGCACCTAAGGCGAGTCGTAATCCTTGATTATGTATAGGATCGAGCTTCTGCAAGTACGACTTGCGAGTCGATCCATATATTATCGAGCCGTAGTCCAGCTTGGATCTGATAAGAGATCTGTAAAGTCGCAAGAGGACTTTACGATCCGCTCCCCAGTTAGTGTTTGCAGCAACTTTAAGTACATTCAGAGCTTTAAGGCACTTGGCCTTCAAGTATTTAAGGTGTGGTATAAACGTTAATTTACGGTCGGAAATAAGACCAAGGAATTTTGTCTCATCCACTACTGGTATTGGTGAGCCATCCAGTGTTAGATGAGGGTCTTCATGATGTTTACGTAGTTGACCAAAATGTATTCAATTAGTTTTAGATTTAGAAAATTTAAAACCGTTTTCATCAGAGCAGGTCTGAAGTTTATTGAGACATTGTTGAAGTTGTCTCTCAATCGTGTTCATGTTTTTTGCACGATAACATATAACAAATTCGTCAACATATAGAGAGCAATCCACACCAGGATTGATGCATTTAACTGTACTATTATTTGTTATATTAAAAAGGGTTACAGAGAGTATGCTGCCCTGTGGCACACCCATCTCCTGTTCATGAATGTCAGAGAGGGTTGAACCCATTCGGACACGAAGCTGTCTATCATCTAAGAATTTCTCTATATAAAAAAATGGGTAATCGGCCTCTAAGACCAAGATCATGAAGATCATTTATAATACCGTACTTCCGCAGTATCATAAGCTTTCTCCAAGTCAAGAAATACAACGACTAGATGTTCTTTTTTTATGAAATCTTCCCTAATAAACGATTCAAATCGAATGAGATTGTCTGTTGTGCCTCGTTGGCGTCGGAATCCACTTTGGTACTTTGTTATCAGTTTATTGGACTCCAAGTACCAAAAGAGTCTCTCATTAATCATTCGTTCCATGGTTTTACATATACAACTCGTTAAAGATATTGGGCATTAATTTATTGGGTCCGTATGATCCTTTCCAGGTTTGGGGACTGGAATAACGATTGCTTCCCGCCAAGAATCGGTGAAGTTTCCAGTCACCCAAACCTTATTAAATATATCAAGAAGGGTAGAGAGACAGGATTCAGGTAAATGTTTTAGTAATTGATCATGGATATCATCAGGACCAGCTGATGTATCATGAGCTTTTTTAAGGGACTCTCGGAGTTCTTTGAGAGTGAATAGTTTATAGTATTTCTCCAAGTTTTTCGGCTTGAAGTTCAGCTTCTTCTGTTCTTTTAGTTTCTTATTTTTCCGAAAATTTGGTTGACAAGTTTCAGAAGAAGAATTTTTTAAAAAAGTGTTTGTAATATCTTTGACAGACGTTATATCTCCATTATATGTTTTAAGATGATTTACAGAACTAGAATTACCTTTACCGCTTATTTTCCGGACCATGTCCCACGTCTTCTTAGGAGATGAACGAGAATTCAGCCTAGAGATGTAAGATCTTCAGGATTTTCTCTTGCTATCCTTAATAGTACGACGGGCTTTCGCACGAAAAACTCTAAAGTTCTCTAAATTTGTTTGAGTTGACCGCAAGTTAAAATTATTTAATGCAGCTTTACGATCGTTGACTGCCTTTTTGCAGTCATCGTCGTACCATGGTTTATGTGGGCGTTTAGGATTTGCCGAGGTTTTTGGAATAGTTTGATTAGCTATATCGTGAAGAGTTTTGGTAAAAAGAGCAGTTGCGTCTTCGACATCCTCGAAAACGGAAGGCTTTAATTGTTCCTCGCAAAGAGATTGGAACGCAGTCCAATCAGCCTTGCGAAGTTTCCATCGTTGCGTTTTTTCGAGAAGTGGAGGGCCGATATTTTCAAGAAATATAGGGAAGTGGTCACTCCCACAGAGGTCGTCTCCAACACTCCACGAAAAATCCATCAAAAGCGTTGGATCGCATATTGTTGAATCAATGGAAGAATGAGAGCCTGTAGCAGGATGTAAATAAGTATGTGACTTATTATTAAAAAGACACAAATTGTTTATGGCTAAGAAACCTCAATTTTCTTGCCTTTATCGTTTATATCTTTACAACCCCAGATGTAGTTGTGTGCATTAAAATCGCCCAATAGTATAAAAGGTGATGGCAATTGTGCAACTAGGTGATTTAGATCTTTAGGGTCTAGTGAAGAACTAGGTGGTAAATATAAGGAACATATTGTTATGACTCTGTGCATAGTAACACTGACCGCAATAGCCTGCAAATTTGTTTTCAACGCAACAGGTCTGTGAGGGATGTTTCGATTAACGAAACTCCACCAGCGCCTTGTCCCCGGTATCACAAATATGATTGTATAGTGAGTATTGTTTAAAAGATACCTTATCACTTGTCTTCAAGAATGTTTCTCAAATACAAAAGGCAATAGGGTTGTGGTCATTTAAAATTAAGCTGATTTCATCATAATTTGGTTTCAAACCTCGACAATTCCATTGAATGATCTTATTAGTTTTACCCATTATTTAGCGCTAAGGTGATTTTTAATTGTATTTTTATTTTTGGCCTTACATTTAGGAGAGGTCTTAGGAGACTCAAGCAGCGACATCTCCAATGATGACTCATCCTCCCTGGAAGAAGTCAGCTGAAGTGGCACCCCAACTAACATTTCATGAGAGGATGGAAGTGGCAGTGCAACTGCTGGCTCTGAAATGTCCATGAGCTGTTCGAATTTGTTATGCAGCTCAATAGGGCCGTTAGACACCTTTGGCTGCTCCTTGTGCTCCCTAGTTGGAGAAGCACTAGGCTTTCCAACTTCCTTAGTTTGAGCAGCACTAGGCCTTCCAACCGAGGAAGTATTAGGCTTCACGACTGGGGAACTACTAGACTTCACAGTCTTAGAAGAACCCACTTTCCAATTCTGAGAAATTGACATGCTCTTGACATGAAAAAGTTTGATTAGGTGAAAAGTTTAATTTTGGTTTGTTAAGTTGTATTTGTTGACTTTTGTTTGGATTTGATACTGAGGAAGTATTCTTTGTATTTTGAATTTCTGACTGTGGTTCGTATTGCGTACTTGCATCTCTGCATTCTGTGTGTGTTGCTGTTGTTTTGAGAATAGATGCGTAAGAGGTCGGACTTGAAATTTTATATTTTTCTTCAATCAATTTTCTTGCTTCTGGAAAGGGAATGTTTTGTGTATATTTAACTGTTATGATTTCTTTTTCTTTTTTAAATTTTTCACATAATTTTGAATTTGCGTGATGTCCTAGACCGCAGTTGGTACATTTGAGGTCGTTAGGACAATCTGATTCGTTATGCTTGAATGCAGACTCGCCACATTTACCACAACGTTCTTCTTTAGTACACCTGGAGTTGTGGTGCCCAAAGGCTTGGCAGTTGTAGGAACGTAACGGGTTTGGAATGTAGGCGTCAACATGCAATTTCAGATATGCCACCTTTATTGTTCTTGGTAAGACGGGTGTTGCAAATGTGAGGATGATAGTATTTGTACTGATAATTTTATCATTCCTCTTTATGGTTATTCGGCGAGCCGCAGTTACCAACTGTGGCGCAAGCTCGTTAATAATTTCTTCTTCAGGTACTCCGGAGAGATCCGGGCACCTGATGACGCCTTTGTAGATGTTCATAGAGGTGTGAGCGTAACATTTGACTTTGGTGTTTAACATTTGTTTAATTGCTAATAAATTGTCAGAGTGAGATTGTTTTTCAGTTTCAATAAGTAGAGTTTTGTTTTTTAATTTTTAGATTTGTTTGACATGTCCAGCGATGGATTGGATAGTTTTCTGGATGACAAAAGGTGACATATCTGTAACAGGCCTTTCCCCGTCTTCCGATTCGATGATGAGAAAACGAGGAAAGGACTGGTTGATCACTGGTTCCTCAGTATCAGATTCATGTTCTGTTTTTTTTCCGTTTGTTAGTAGTTTGTGCGTTTTGTGATGCCATGATGGGCGTTAAAAATTCGTCTTCTACGCTTCTCACCCACCTCGGAGTCCAACAAGGGTCAATTGCTGTGGATATCCAACAGGCAAAATGCCAAGAATACGTAGAAGGTATACTCATATAAAGCTAACGCATCAGACCCCTCATACCGCCCAGCGGACATAACCCCTTAACTAAAAAGTCAAAGAGCCGCACCTATGTTCCGCCTAAAAAGTGGCACGAGTATAGCCGCCATGCATATAACGTTTGGAAATACATGATTAACCCTTGCGCCACCGCCATAAAAGACCCTGTATTTATAATGTTTAAAGTAGAACAATATAAAAGGTAAGTAAGATACAGTGTACAAGTACTGTCCGAAAAATAAGGTCGGATCGAATCAAATTTGAGTTTGTAGATATCAACACGCTAGTTTGTAGACATACATATGCTGGTTTGTTGATGTGGAAACCCATATTTGACAAATACGCGTGCTTTTAAAAACTGATTCTTCATAACACTGTACACTGCCTGTCTATTTTTTACAATTACACAATGCAAGAGACTTTCAAGTGACCACTTCGAGTTTACGACGTGGAAATGTGAAGTTGATGTTATCAGGCAGTATATATCTACTTTACTGCCTTATATTTCATAAAAATACATGTTTTGGATCAGTATTCAATATGTTTCTTATAGATGCTGGCTTCATAACTAAATTTTAAAGCCAAACTATGTATTCTGTCTGATTTGGTTTGTGGATGTTAACATTTATCGAAGCGATTGTTTGTTTAAGTTAAGCGCTAGTTTTTCGATGTAGAAGCGCTGGTTTGTTTTAGATCATCGCATTTTCTTATAGGATAAATATTTAGCATTTAGCTCACCTCTTGCTTATGTTCAAAGTAACATTCGGTAAAAATAACGTTTTATTCATTGTATAACATCTTAACGAAAATTGTCAGTTATATAATGTGTCGCTTTAACGTTTGCCCATTCGTCCGTCCATGTTCTGTCTGGTGGTTAATTTATTTTGTTAAGTTCAACCATTTACCCTACAAATACTTCACATGGAAATATATAAACTAAAACAATTAACGGTGGTCTTTATTTTTCCCCCAAAAAATTCCGGAAGTCCTGTACTTTGTTATAAGTACAAAAAGCCTATTAGAAATATTATTTTCAACTACAACAAAATAGTTTCTGGCCAATAACACTCCTAAGGAATGTGAATGTAATATATCAAAATTTTGCTATGTTCCAGCAGGTCATGACATCACTGGTAATTTTGATATTGTTGATAAACGTATTCGGCATTTGTTTTCGAAAGGTCCTAAATATAGATTACCTTCAACTATTGATTTTAATGCCTGTCGTGCCTAGATCGCCCAATCCATCGAGGATTTTAGTATAAAATGGTGTCGTAGAGAACATGCGGACCCGAACTCGCTTTCTACTCGGAAAAAATCGACTCTTAAAATTATAGACACACGTATTAACTTTTATAATGCTAACCCCTCTTTACTTCCTCCGAGACCTAGGTTTTCCTTTCGTAATTTAAAATCGGAAATTCAAGAATTTCATAATAAATTTGTTTTAGTTCCTGCAGATAAAGCAGCTAATAGACGCCTACATTATGTCAATGTTTTATCTCTGGAACTCGGCAGCACCACTGCGTATACTCCAGTACATTCTACTGAGGATGATATTGTTTCCTACACATATCACTCGGTGCACTACTTTCAAGGCTGGTGTAGACGAAAAGCAAAACAAACTGCCTACTATAGTACTGGATTCCTAAATTGCATAAAGTCCGTTTAAGGCGCGCTTTATTCGAATTCTAGTGCATGCACCACAACAAACATCTTCAAACTTTTAACTTCTTGTCTTACTGCCGTTAATGATCACGTTAAACTATATTGTGATTAAACTTATGAAAACTCTGGGATTAATTTGTTTTGGTCTATAAAACTCTGGGATTAATTTGTTTTGTTTTATAAGAAATCAGGAGACGTCCTCAATACAATTTCTCAATAAACGTCAGTTTCATCAATAAGCACTTATGACTTTTCTACACTATATACAACCTTACCACATCACCTTATTAAAGACAAGCTTATTGCGCTCATCAGAAGGCATTCGCAAGGGAAAATACTACATTTTTGTCCTGTAAATAATATTAAAGCGTTGTTTACTAACCGGCAGTTTAGACAATCATACTATGTGGCCTTGCCATGAAGTTTGTGAAGCATTAATTTTCATAATAGATACTATTTTCGTCAGGTATGGAACCACCGTTTATAGGCAAATTGTTGACATCCCTATGGGTACGAACTGTGAACCACTTGTCGCAGATTTGTTTTTATATTGCTATAAAAGAGATTTCATGTTGAGTCTTTCACCAGATACCCAGACAGAGGATATTGAGGCCTTTAATGACACCTCTCGGTATCTAGATGACATATTTAACATTGACAACCCTTCTTTCCTACTATGGTTATACATTTATCCCTAAAGAGCTCAGCTTAACAAAGCTATATATTCTGATAATAACGCTTCTTGTCTTGATTTAGATCTCTCTATTGATAATGGTGAAAATTAGCAAAATCTATGACAAGAGAGATGATTTTAATTATGAGCATTGTTAAACTTACCCCACTTGGATGGGGATGTTCCCTGGGCAACTTCTTATGTGGTCTATGTGTCTCAACTAATTCGTTTTTCTAGAGCTTGTACTCGAGTTGAGGACTTTAGTATTCGTAATCTTTGTATAATCCAAAAGCTACTTCATCAGGGTTACCGTTACCTTAAACTTCGTAAAACCTTTGCAAAAATTGTATTATCGTTACCCTGATCTTCTTTCCAAATATAAAAGTAATTTAAGGACTCTTCTGCGACAAGGACTATCACAACCTGACTTCTATGGTGATGTGATTTACAAACATCGTAAGATTCTTGGTCATGATCACTTTCAAACTATCTTTGTTAAATTTGTTAAAAGGTATCAAAAGAGGTTATGACCCTATCATTTTGCAACGTATTGCATGCTTGGTTGTGGACCCATTTACAGTTCGCCACTACGCTTTCCTTTTTAATTGTTCGATGACTGGACGGGCTGTGGACCCTATGATGACGTCTACCTAAAACCCTATGGGATGGTGGCGATTGATGTTTGTCTGCGGTCTTGTCTGGTCGCGCCCTCAATGGTTTATTCTCTTGTCACTCTGGCTTCTGCCAACTCATCGAGTACCTTCACTGTGGCTTTTTAGACTTTTGTTTTTTTGTATTTATATATACACGAGCATCTATGTGTTTTACTTATATTTCCTATTAATGCTGCCTTGTTGGTTAGAGAATATTTCATGACGAAGATTTCTTTATTTACGCTGTCCTTTTTAATTGGGATGACAGTAGGGTAAGTGTGAGGTTTGGTCAGGTGCACCCTAGAACCTGGTTTAAACTCCCAGCGGCCATTTTTGCCACTGACCGTTCCA
This sequence comes from Cyrtodaria siliqua, assembly GCA_037043455.1. Classification (NCBI taxonomy): domain Eukaryota; kingdom Metazoa; phylum Mollusca; class Bivalvia; order Adapedonta; family Hiatellidae; genus Cyrtodaria; species Cyrtodaria siliqua. The sequence continues at coordinate 426,864 of JAWPHD010000302.1, read as the reverse complement.
AGGCGGTTGCCCTATTGTCAACCCTCTTTTTGTGTTTGTGATGTCGTATTTGACCTTTTATTCATTTGTAATGTTGTATTCTTTTGTAATGTTATTCTTTGTTTCTGTGCTGTGTGTTTGTGGTTGACTGTAGTCTTTGAATGCTACTTTTCCTGTTCGATTTTTTAATCCATATTTATATTAATTGTTTAAAATAATGTTTGTTAAAGTTGTCCTTATTGTTTGTCTGTTTGCGTGTTTGTTTCTGTGTTTTGTGGTTTACTGTCCTCCTTGAATGCTACTTTCCCTGTCCGATCTTTTTATATTTCTTGTGAGCTCGTGGTTATTCATGGACATATGAATGTTTATTTACGAGACACATTTAAATAAGAATTCACACATATCTTCCGTAATAGATTAATTAACTAGAGCAACATTATATTTTATAGTAATTCAGCAATACTAAACTGATTATATTTTTGTGACAAAAGTGGTTGATGAAATAAAATAAATCGTTTGTGCTTCATTTGCAAGTTATAACATTATTCATTATGATATATATATATAATATAATATGGCAATACACATAAATAATGGAGTTTGTTTAAGGACATATTTCGAGCCTATTGTATTTGTGTGTGTGTGTGGGGGTGGGGGGGGGGGGGGGGGGGTCGTGGGGGGTGGGGGATGGAGAGAGAGAATTTCTATAGGTAACTGTAAATCACTGTTAGCCATACAATTTCAGGAGCAAAGTGTGATATTCATTTTTCTTCAGATTATGAGGCTCACCCAATAAAGCATTTGCGACCAGTACACATAATAACACATTAAAGAATGTTGTATATTTATTGTGTTGTGCTCTGATTTTTGCAGTAAAAACAAGAAAAAAATACCAGTTAAGTTTTGTATTCAAAAGCTAAATTATGAACAGATATGTATTCATTAAAGTAAATTACAAAGTGTTGGTAAGATATTGGTAAGCTATTCTTACCCTCAATATAGCAGTTCTATACAAATAAAAAACTAAGAACGGGCCTCACTTTATATACCTGAGTTGATCCGCCATGAAGCGTGCTGGCTGTAAATATTCAAGCTTCCCATGCTTTTTCAATGACCAAATATGGTCGGAAAATGTGTCCTTAAGGAAAAAATTTAGATTATTATAGGTGTGTAGCTATAACACATAACCCCACGTTTACCCAGGACAGCCATTTTCTACAGATCGGCCTGTCTTTTTGTGTTCTGAAAATCACGGTATTTAAACCAACCCACCCAACCAGTTTTTGTTGTTATATTGTATTTGGTACCAGTATCTTTTTTGACTTTTGTGTATATATTTCAGTTAAGTGCGTGAGGAGATGCGATGCCTATAGGTCTGTCGTCTTTGTCATGGCTTCATCCGGATCTCGTTTGCAGTAGTCCACATTGGTGCAGTCTTTGGGATACAGCTACGAGAAGTTTTCAAATACTATTGGCGACGGTGCAATACGTTGTGGTATTGGAACGCGAAGAACTTTATAATATTCTATGAACTGTGTAATGGCGGTATTTCGCGGTCACAGAATAGCGTAGTTAAACTATTCTAAGAACTTGTTTATTTTCTATGCAAGACGTTTTTAATTAAAGACTTGCCTTTATGAACATCTGTTCCCAGAGTTTACACTGTACAGTGGTTAGTTACAATTTAAACTTTGGTTTGGACTATGCACATTGTATTTATGTGAAATGTTCCAAGTTGATTAACTACACATTTTGTTTTACACTATATATCGTTGAAGTCATGGCCAGCTTATACCAATAAATATAAACTATTCACATCTTGTTTCACTTGTAAACCATCTTAAATAATTATGTGTAGCCTTACTGTATGTGCTTCCAATTGCTATTTCGATATGTTGAGATATGGATTTCTATGCTTTGAAGGTGTCCTCGGAAGATGAAGCCAAAGTGTAGAAATCCTCTCAAACAGGAACTCATGCGTTTAACTCAGAATAATGCAACGTCACTTTCAAACATAGCGCCAGCCTTTCCAGGCATAAGAATACACATTTGCAAAGATATTTCGTCTAGTCTTTTCATTGGTATCGAAAATGTGGTCACTGAAATTATTACGTTGAAGTACAAGACACATGTAATGTTTTGTATAAGTTAACTATGTCACGAAAGGGTTATCATTGTCTGTTAACTATGTCACGAAAGTGTTATCATTGTCCGATCGTACGTCCGTACGTACCTTCAGATTTTACATTCACGTTTTTGGTTAAGTCTATTTCACAGACACCATGAGAACAAAACAATTATATGAAAAATTATGTCAGTGTTAATGGCCTTGTCCTAGCCTTTGCACTTTGTTAATTTACATTCGATTTTTACATTGAAGTCTGTGGTAAAGTCCATTTTTTTCAGGCACCAAAAGCCGTATAGCTTTCAATGTTCATAATTTATATGCTTACATCAATAGAAATAACATTGACCTTCTGTCAGTAATTTGTTCATTTAGTCCATTTCTCACACAATTACAGCTTTAGATGTTTCAAGACTACACAAGAGCAACACGCGCGCTCCTAACAAAAATAGGTAAATCGGTAAACCTTCACTTACTACAATTTTATGTGACTGAAAGCGCGAAATCGGGGCAGATGTTTGTCACGGACATATCTTTTCGTTATACGTTGTTTCTTTGTAGTATTACACATTTTGCTATTGTAACCTCATGTTGTCATGTATGCATGATTTGAGTGAATAAATATATTTGTATTTGTATTGTATTGCTACGATCCTAGTAGAAAAAAAATCATATACATTATAAGTAGATTGCAAAAACGTTTACCTTATTAATATATGTGTTACGTCCTCTGTTGTTTGGCAATGTCTGTAGATATTAAAATATGACTATACTACGAGAAAATAAGAAAAGCTGCAGTTTTAAAAAGTCACCAAAACCATCGAAAAACTAGAGCTTGTAGCAAACATACCAACAAACCAGCGCATATACATCTACAAACTTATCTAGTTTTCAGTCAAATGAGCATTTAGGAGAAATGTAATAATATCACATACCATACAGTTTTCGCTATGACTAATTTAATGAATGAAATAAACATATAAATCATATATCAACATGTCGTCAAAGTTATCAGAGTTAAAAGCAGTGAAGAAAATGTAACTTAACCTTTGAAGGAAATGAACTATCGTAAAAATACTGTGTTTGTTTACATTTTTAATGCCAATGCAACTAAACCCGTCCACAAACTAGTGTGTTGATATCTACAAACCCAGATTCAATCCTTTAACACCCTAGTAACAAATGAAAAGACATGTTTATGTGATCTTGTCCTAAATGAAGTTATCAAGGCAGTTAAAGCTAAATGTGCACGCTATACTTGCTAAAACGGCTCTTATATCAAGGGTGGGTGGGTGGGGTTCGCCATAAAATTCCCATCAGTACTTCTTTTAAAGCATTGCAAAGACAAAAACAATCACAAAACAACACCAACAACAGAAACGTAACCCTTTGACTTATGCTAACAATTTAAACTAGCGGCCCTAGTTCTAATTTGGTATGGTTATTTAGGGACTCGAGGCTTAGTAATTGTATAAAATAGGTTTTGTCCGCCTGTAGATGGGCCCCATTATGCAGGCGGTCAAAATCCACTTATATAATTGTTGTGCCCCGAATCCCTAAATATTCATACTAAATTAAAGATAGGGGTTGTTTTTAGTAAAATCAGATGTCTCCCCTGTATGAGAAAGGACCATACATTCACAAAAATCATTGAACTTGGACACGGTAAAGACCTGGCTTGGTAATGGTCATCCCTAAGTTTCATGTAAACCCAGGCAGCGGATCAGGATAAGTAGTCTACGAATCAGTAGTGTTATATTTACTGGTACTTTGGGACCTACGAGCCCAATATAGATGGCTTTGAAGTAGAATACCGCTTAAGCCGGTGCTAGGGGGCGTGAGAGGTGTTGCTTCTTTCATTACTTCTCATGAACAGACTCAATAAAACCGAGTCTGCTGCTTTTTGTTCCCAAAGGATCACCTTTATCAGAATTTATTGATAAAGTTTATGTCTTAAAACCTTTAAAGGACCATAACTCCACCAAAACTCATTCAACCGGAACAAAATAATGATATACGCAACCATGTTTCGCTGAAAGCCAAATGGTGGTTGAGGAGAACTATTCCGGACAAGGTTTACGTAATAAAACGCTTCAAAGAGCCACAACTCCACCAACTAGCATTCAAACCGGAACACTACCACGATATGCGCAACTAGGTTTGATACTGATCATTCATGCCATGTTCCCTTAATGGTTTTTTCTCTTGTTTCTCTTGCTCTCTTGCTCTCTTGCTTTTGCCACCAAGTCATTGAACACCTTCATTGTGGCTTTCTAGGCTTTTGTTTTTTTTGTATTATTTTTACACGAGCATATTTGTGTTTTACTTATATTGCCTATTGATGCTGCCTTGTTGGTTAGAGATTAGATCATGGCGGGGATTTCTTTATATACACTGACCTGTTTTAATGGGATGACAGTAGGGTAAGTGTGAGGTTTGGTGCACCCTAGAACCGGTTTAAACCCCTATAGACGTTGTTGCCACTTACCGTTCCAAGGGTTTAGCTAAATGTACTTTGAGTGCGCAGCTGCGTACACTTTGCGATGCAGCAAAAATAAGAACAACAATTACCAGCCCCAACCCCCGATAAATATATCCTGATCCCTTACGCAAACAACTTGAACGAGCCTGCACTTTTACAAAAGATGGCTACAGACTGAGTTGTGATATACTTAGTGAATATGAGAGATTAAGTCAGCAGATAAGAAAGTCTGCGTAAATAAATAATATTATTAACAGAGTCGTGAAATATTTACACAAATATATGCTAGGATATTGACATCTTACTTAAAAAGCATACATCCATACGAAGGTGACGAAGACGATGTCATCCTTGAAGGATAAAGTTATACTCATAACAGGTATGACTTAAATTAGTAGTGTATCACATCTTGCACGTATAAATATATAAACGTAGTAAGCAAACCAGTTAATATTAAACATTGCTTAATTTATGAAATGTATAGATATACATTGCAAGAACAACAATGCTTTCATTTTAAATCATCATGCATAATACAGGATATTAGTAGTATAGATAATGGGGATACCAAAGCAGTTTTTCCCTTGCAACGGGTAAACAAGCAAACATCAAGTTGCTCCCAGCTTAATGCTAATAAAATGGCGATGATATACTTGCTATCAGACGCCCCTGCAACTATATAAACTGCTTGATTGCCCCTCTAGAGAAAATTTCGCCGATAACCAATCTGGCTTATCATTTCAACAGAAACTTTACAACAGAGGACTTTAGTATTCGTAATCTTTGTATAACCAAAAAGCTACTACATCAGGGTTATCGTTACCTTAAACTTCGTAAAACCTTTGCAAAATTTTATTATTATCGTAACCCTGACTAACACAACCTGACTTCTATGGTGATGTGATTTACAAACTTCGTAAGATTCTTGGTCATGATCACTTTCATACTATCTTTGTTAAATTTGTTAAAAGGTATCAAAACAGGTTATGACCCTATCATTTTGCAACGTACTGCATGATTGGTGGTGGACCCATTAACAGTTCGCCACTACGCTTTCCTCTTTAATTGTACGATGACAGGACAGGCTGTGGACCCTATGATGACGCCTACCTAAAACGCTATGAGATGTTGGCGTTTGATGTTTGTCTGCGGTCTTGTCTGGTCGCGCCCTCAATGGTTTATTCTCTTGTCGCTCTGGCTTCTGCCAAGTCATCGAGTACCTTCACTGTGGCTTTTTAGGCTTTTGTTTTTTTGTATTTATATATCCACGAGCATCTATGTGTTTGACTTATATTGCCTATTAATGCTGCCTTGTTGGTTAGAGATTATTTCATGACGGGGATTTCTTTATTTACACTGTCCCGTTTAATTGGGATGACAGTAGTGTAAGTGTCAGGTTTGGTCAGGTGCACCCTAGAACCTGGTTTAAACCCCCAGCGGCTTTTTTTGCCACTGACCGTTCCAAGGCGGTAGCCCTATTGTCAACCCTCTTTTTGTGTTTGTGATGTCGTATTTGACCTTTTATTCATTTGTAATGTTGTATTCTTTTGTAATGGTATTCTTTGTTTCTGTGTGTGTTTGTGGTTGACTGTCGTCTTTGAATGCTAGTTTTCCTGTTCAATTTCTTAATCCATGTTTAAAATAGTGTTTGTTAAAGTTTTGAGCTCATGGTTATTCATGGACATATCGACGTTTATTTACGAGACACATTTAAATAAGAATACACACATATCTTCCGTAATATATTGATTAACTACAGCAACATTATATTTTATAGTAATTCAGCAATACTTAACTGATTATATTTTTGCTATAAAAGTGGTTGATGAAATAAAATAAATCGTGTGTGCTTCATTGGCAAGCTATAACTTTATTCATTATGATATATATATATAATATGGCGAAACACATAAATAAATAATGGAGTTTGTTAAAGGACATATTTCGAGCCTATTGTATTTGGGGGTGGGGTGAGGGGGAGGGGGGGGGGGTCGTGGGTGGGTGGGCGGGGGTGGAGAAAGAGAATTTCTATAGGTAACTGTAGAAATCACTGTTAGCCATACAATTTCATGAGCAAAATGTGATATTCATTTTTTCTTCAGATTATGAGGCCCACCCAATAAAGCATTTGTGACCAGTACACATAATAACACATTAAAGAATGCCATATATTTATTGTGTTGTGCTCCGATTTTTGGAGTAAAAACAATAAAGAAATACCAGATAAGTTTTGTATTCAAAAGCTAAATTATGCACATATATTTCTTCATTAAAGTAAATTACAAAGTGTTGGTAAGCTATTCTTACCCTCAATATAGCAATTCTATACAAATAAAAAACTAAGAGCGGGCCTCACTTTATATACCTGAGTTGATCAGCCATGAAGCGTGCTGGCTGTAAATATTCAAGCTTCCCATGCTTTTTCAATGACCAAATATGGAGCACATTGAGATTATTATAGGTGTGTATTTACCCAGGACAGCCATTTTCTAGAGATCAGCCTGTTTTTTGTGTTCTGAAAATCACGGTAGTTAAACCAACCCACTCATCCAGTTTTTGTTGTTTTTATTGTATTTAGTACCAGTGTCTTTGGCTTTTGTGTATATAATTCAGTTAAGTGCGTGAGGAGATGCGATGCCTATAGTCTGTCGTCTTTGTCATGGCTTCATCCGGATCTCGTTTGCAGTAGTCCACATTGGTGCAGTCTTTGGGATACAGCTACGAGAAGTTTTCAAATACTATTGTCGACGTTGCAATACGTTGTGGTATTGAAACGCAAAAAACTTTATAATATTCTATGAACTGTGTAATGGCGGTATTTCGCGGTCACAGTATAGTGTAGTTAAACTAGTCTAAGAACTTGTTTATTTTCTATGCAAGACGTTTTTAATTGAAGACTTGTCTTTGTGAACATCTGTTAGTTACAATTTAAACTTAGTTTGGACTATGAACATTGTATTTATGTGAAATGTTCCAATTTGATTAACTACACATTTTGTTTTACACTATATATCGTTGAAGCCATGGCCAGCTTATTCCAATAAATATAAACTATTCACATCTTGTTTCACTTGTAATTTTATCTTAAATAATTATGTGAAGCCTTACTGTATGTGAGTTATTCAATTTCTTCCAATTGATATTTCGATATGGATTTCTATGCTTTGAAGGTGTCCTCGGAGGACGAAGCCAATGTGTGGAAAACCTCTCAAACAGAAACTCATGCGTTTAACTGAGAATAATGCAACTTCACTATCAAACATAGCGCCAGCCTTTCCAGGCATAAGAATACACATTTGCAAAGATATTTCGTCTAGTCCTTTCATTGGTATCGAAAATGTGGTCACTGAAATTATTACGTTGAAGTACAAGACACTTGTAGTGTTTTGTATAATTTAACTATGTCACGAAAGTGTTATCATTGTCCGATCGTACGTCCGTACGTACCTTCAGATTTTACATTCACGTTTTTGGTTAAGTCTATTTCACAGACACCATGAGAGCAAAACAATTATATCAAAATTATATCAGTGTTAATGGCCTTTTCCTAGCCTTTGCACTTTGTTAATTTACATTCGATTTTTACATTGAAGTCTGTGGTAAAGTCCATTTTTTTCAGACACCAAAAGCCGTATAGCTTTCAATGTTCATAATTTATATGCTTACATCAATAGAAATAACATTGACCTTCTGTCAGTAATTTGTTCATTTAGTCCATTTCTCACACAATTACAGCTTTAGATGTTTCAAGACTACACGAGAGAAACACGCACGCTCCTAACAGAAATAGGTAAATCGGTAAACCTTCACTTACTACAATTTTATGTGACTGAAAGCGCGAAATCGGGGCAGATGTGTGTCATGGACATATTTTTTCGTTATACGGTGTTTCTTTGTAGTATTACACATTTGCTATTGTAACCTCATGTTGTCATGTATGCATGATTTGAGTGAATAAAGATATTTGTATTTGTATTGTATTGCTACGATCCTAGTAGGAAAAAAATCATATACATTATAAGAAGATTGCAAAAACGTTTACCTTATTAGCTCGACTATTCGAAGAATAAGAGAGCTTATGTAATCACCCCGGGGTCGGCGTCGGCGTTGGCGTTGGCGTCGGCGTCCCACATCTAGGTTTGCGTGTAAGCTGTGTTTACAAGTCTATATCTCTTACATTTCTTATCCTACCACATCCAAATTTGTTCGAGGGCTTCCTTGAAGCATTGTCTTAAGGGCTGCATAAGCAATTTTGGTTCCTGTAACCCATGGGCTCCCATGGGACGCAAATTATGATAGCCCATAAAATGTGCCCCATTTCACATCAAATTTTGCGTGTAAGCTGTGTTTACAAGTCTATATCTCTTACAATTCTTACCCTAGCACAACCAAATTTGGCCATTAGCTTCCTTATAGCATTATCGTAAGGGCTGCTTAAGTAATTTTGGTTCCTGTAACCCCTGGGCTCCCATGTATACCAACTTCTGATAGCCCTTAAAATATGTCTGTTTCACATCAAATTTTGCGTGTAAGCTGTGTTTACAGGTCTATATCTCTTACATTTTTGTCCTAGCTGAACTAAATTTTGGAACTGGTTTCCTTATAGTATGTTGTAAAGGGTTGGATAAGTAATTTTGTCTTCTGCAAATTCTGGGCTCCCATGGAACCCAAATTGTGATGGCCCATAAAATGTGCAATAAATGCAGTTCTAGGTTTGCATGTCAGCATGTATATATCTATAATTTTTGTTTGGGATTTGTTATAGCATTATGCATCTTATTTCTTCACCCATATTGGATCATGGGCTCCCTCCTCAGCCCCCGCCCCCCTCTACCCCCCCGCCCCCACTCCCCTCCACACCTTTTTTTATTTTTTTTTATTTTTATTTTTTACATATTTCTGTGTTGTTTTAGTCAGTTCTTACACATATATGTTGCAACCCTCCCTGCCCCCACCACCCCACCCCCCTCCTCTCACCCCATCAACCCATCCCCCCCCTCAACCCGCCCCAGCCCCAGACTTGATTTTTTTTTTTTACATATTTCTGTGAGCTTTTGTCAATTCTTACACATATATGTTGCAACCCTCCACGCCCGCCCCCCCTCCCGCCCCCTCCCCCCGCCTCTCATCCCATCACCCCACCCACCACGCCCCACACTTGAATTTATTTTTTTTAAAAATATTTCTGTGTTGTTTTAGTCAATTCTTACACAAATATGTTGCAACCGCCCCGCCCCCCCCCGCCCCTCGCCCCCCCTACTCTAACCCCATCACCCCCCACACTCCGCCCCAGACTTGAAACTTTTTTTTTTAAATATTTCTATGAGCTTTTGTCAATTCTTACACCTATGTTGCAAACCTCCCACCCCCCCACCTCACCCCACCCACCACGCCCCACACTTGATATATGTTGCAACCCTCCCTGACCCCACCACCCTACCCCCCGCCTCTCACCCAATCACCCCCCCCCCGGCCCCACCCCGTCCTAGACTTGAAACTTTTTTTTATTTTTTTTACATATTTCTGTGTTTCTTTTGTCAGTTCTTACACATATATGTTGCAACCCTCCACGCCCCCCTCCCCCCACCCCCCCATCACCCCACCCACCACGCCCCACACTTGTTTTTTTTTTTTTTTTACATATTTCTATGAGCTTTTGTCAATTCTTACACCTATGTTGCAACCCTCCCACCCCAACCCCCACCTCACCCCACCCACCACGCCCCACACTTGAATTTTTTTTATTTTATTTTTTTAAATATTTCTGTGTTGTTTTAGTCAATTCTTACACATTTATGTTGCAACCCTCCCTGCCCCCACCACCCCACCACCGCCTCTCACCCAATCAACCCCCCCCACCCCCACCCCGTCCTAGACTTGAAACTTTTTTTTTATTTTTTTTACATATTTCTGTGTTGCTTTTGTCAGTTCTTACACATATATGTTTCAACCCTCCCCGCCCCCTCCCCCCACCCCCCATCACCCCACCCACCGAGCCCCACACTTGAATTTTTTTAGTTTTTTTTTTACATATTTCTTTGTTGTTTTAGTCAATTCTTACACACATATGTTGCCCCCCAAACCCCAAACGAACTCACGCCTCTCACCCCATCACCCCCACCTCGCCCCAGACTTGATTTTTTTTTTGATTTTTTTATATTTCTTTGTTGTTTAGTCAATTTTGACACATATACGTTGCCCCATCCAACCCCCCCTCCCCACCAACCCAATCCTGCCTCTCACCCTCACCCCTGCGCCACACACCCCCACCCCACCCCACCCCCACTTGAAACTATTATATTTTTTTTTACATATTTCTGTGTTGTTTTTGTCAATTCTTACACATATATGTTGCAACCCTCCCCGCCCCCTCCCCCCACCCCCCATCACCCCACCCACCGAGCCCCACACTTGAATTTTTTTTTTTTTTTTTTACATATTTCTTTGTTGTTTTAGTCAATTCTTACACACATATGTTGCCCCCCAAACCCCAAACGAACTCACGCCTCTCACCCCATCACCCCCACCTCGCCCCAGACTTGATTTATTTTTTGATTTTTTTATATTTCTTTGTTGTTTAGTCAATTTTGACACATATACGTTGCCCCATCCAACCCCCCCCTCCCCGTCAACCCAATCCTGCCTCTCACCCTCACCCCTGCTCCACACACCCCCACCCCACCCCACCCCCACTTGAAACTATTATATATTTTTTTACATATTTCTGTGTTGTATTTGTCAATTCTTACACATATATGTTGCAAACCCCCCTCCACCCCTCTCACCCCATCACCCTACCCGCCCCACACTTGGAACTTTTTTTTTACATATTTCTTTATTGTTTTAGTCAATTCTTACAAACATATGTTGCCCCCCTCATCCCCCCACCCAACCCACTCCCGCCTCTCACACCCGCTCCCCCCACCCATATGTTTTTTTTTACATATTTCTGTGTTGTTTTAGTCATTTCTTACACATATATGTTGCAACCCCCACTGCCTTTCACCCCTCCCCTACACCCCCACGCACACTTGAAACGTTGTTTTTTTTTTACATATTTTTTTGTTGTTTTAGTCAATTCTTACACATATATGTTGCCCCCTTCCCCCGCCCCCGACCCACTCCCGCCTCTCCCCCCGCTCTCCCCCACACCCACTTGAAACTTTTTTTTTTTTACATATTTCTGTGTTGCTTTTGTCAATTCTTACACATATATGTTGCCCCCTCACCCCCCCCCCCCCACACCACCTACACCCGCCTCTCAACCAACCCCCCCACCAACCACCCCCCCCCACCCCCTCCAACCTCCAACACCACACTAGAATTTATTTATTTTACATATTTCTCCACCTCTCCCCCTCCCGCTCCCCCAGCCCACCCCCACTTGAAACTTTTTTTTTTACACATTTCTGTGTTGCTTTTGTCAATTCTTACACATATATGTTGCCCCCGCCCCCCCCCCACCCCCCCCCCCCCACCCCTTCGATTTTTTAATTATTATTTTTTCTTAAATTTTTGTGTTGTTTTGGTGAATTATTACATAGCTTCTTACACATATATGTTGCCCTCACCAACCCCACTCCCCCCACCATCCACCCCGCCTATCTGCAACCCCCACCCCACACCCCACTCAAAACTCGATTTATTTTTTATTTTTATTTCTTACATATTTCTGTGTAGTTTTGGTCAATTCTTACACATAGTTATGTTGTGCTCCCAACCCCACCCCACATTGTTGTAGCCTTGTTTTCTGATGGTATATACTAGCTATAAATTTATTATTCTCCGAAAAATCGAATAGTCGAGCTGCGCTGTTCTCCGACAGCTCTTGTTAATATATGTGTTACGTTCTCTGTTGTGTGGCAGTGTCTGTATATAGACTATAGATATGAAAATATGACTATACTACGAGATGACTATACTACGAGAAAATAAGAAAAGTTGCAGTTTTAAAAAGTCACCAAAAGCATCGAAAAACTAGAGCTTATAGCAAATATACCATCGACATACTGGTACATAACTTCAACAAACCAGCGCATATACATCTACAAACTTATCTAGATTTCAGTAAAATGAGCATTTAGGAGAAATGTAATAATATCACATACCATACAGTTTTCGCTATGACTAATTTAATAAATGAAATAAACATATACATCATATAGCAACATGTTGTCAAAGTTATCAGAGTTAAAAGCAGTGAAGAAAATGTAACTTAACCTTTGAAGGAAATGAACTATCGTAAAAATACTGTGTTTGTTTACATTTTTAATGCCAATGCAACTGAACCCGTCTACAAACTAGTGTGTTGATATCTACAAACCCAGATTCAATCCTTTAACACCCCTATGTATATCTTTCAAGAGGAGGACATTGTAAGCTATTATCTTTATATTTAGAAAGCAGGCTGATACGAAAGCCTTGCTAAACATTGAGCTTTATCTATGTCCGTTCACCTGTAACCTAGATCCATATATCCGTTCACCCTATACACTATACAGGCCGTGTCTCCACATGTAACATTCATGTATCCTTGAACTTATAACCTGCTTGAAGTGTAAACGAATACCTGTACAATCTCTACCCAGAGTACACTCTGTCAACGTCAAAGGAAGTAGGGCGAACGGTTAGGTCACGTGATTATTCAAAAAAGTTATGACGATGTTTATAATAAATCCTTTTGCGTGATCTGCAAATATAAAATAAAGACCTATATTAAATAATTACAATTTTTATTTCTATGAGTCAATTTTATTTAGTAATTTTCTGCTGTCGAGCTTCGGTTTGAAATGTTTACATACATGTATGCGTTTCGATTGAGGAGACCTAAGTACGTATTATTTTTGTAGTAAAATAGTCCCAATTAAAACTAAATTACCTTATTAATATATGTGTTACGTTCTCTGCTGTTTGGCAGTGTCTGTATATAGTCTATATATATATATGAAAATATGACTATACTACGAGAAAATAAGAAAAGTTGCAGTAGTTCATGTCATCCACCAAATACAAAAACAGGTCTTGCCTATGGTCTTGGACTAAGATTGAAAAGAATATGTGAGAAAGAAGCAGATTATTTGAAACATAGGCACGAACTTAAACTACAGCTTAGAAAACGCGGCTATAGTGGGAAAATGATAGATAATTAACTCTTGAAGATAGACAGCTTAGACAGGATTGAGTTTTTAAGAGAGACTTCGAGAAAAAAGAATAATAGGGTGCCTATGTTATTAACATTTTCAAGACAATTACCTAACATCCATATGATCTTAAAAAAACATTTTTCGGTCCTGCACCGATCAGACAGAATGTCCCAAGTATTTAAAGACACACCCTTACTAGCTTATCGCAGAGACAAGAACCTGTGTGATGTATTAGTCCAGCAAAAAACAAATCATGTGATAAAATGCAGAACAGAAACAAATCAATGCTCATGTATAGTCTGTAGCATGTTGACCGAGGAAGATATTCCGGATACCAGATTAAGTAGAAGCTACCCTACAGCTAAGTTCCAAAGATGCACAGACAGAAATCTAGTCTATGGTTCAAGATGTTAGCGTTGGTGAGACTGAAAGTTCACTACGGGAGAGGATAGAGGAACACCTTAGAGATGTACGCCATCAGACAGACAAACCCATAATGAAACATTTCCAGGGTCATAAAGACATAGACGTGGGAGTAACGGTATTACAGCGAGTTTTCAGTGAAGGTCGAACATATAGACACATGATAGAAGATATATGGATAAAAAAACTAGACACACAATTTCCCAGAGGCTGCAACATCAAGATAAATTATTAACTGACAGGAATTAGTGAAAAACACAATTTAATTTTATATAACTATTTATGAAATGAATTTATAGAGTACTCTTTAAATAATACCGAGAGACAATTTTAAATTGAATTCATTACTTCTATGAATATTTTGTGTATAGTGTTCATGCAATTGGTATGTGCTGAAGTAGAAGGAGTGTTACGGGAAACGACGTCACGTCATTTGTCTAACGTCATACAAGAAATGACGTGACGTTGTTATGGTATATTTTTAATCATAACGTCAGCCATTTAAACAACAATATGGATTTTACTTAAAAGTTGTATTATTGTGCTTTTTCTTGAAAAGAACAAGTGTTCGAAAATTTGAAGAAGAGTTACTATTTATTTAATATTGAATAAACTTACCCTTTGAAAGATTATACAGATATGTAAAACTAAATTGTTTTCATGCATTATTTCAAATCTTGCAACATCTAATTTGCAGACATTCTGAAAATTACACAAGAAATAAATAATTTCAAGCAAACATATTCCAATTTAACAGGTTTTACCAAAATCTTTATTTTAGTAGTTAGCAGGGATATATGTGAGTACAAGGAACGATAACTCTGCGTGGAGAATGGCACAATACTCAAATGCTGTTATTAGGGAACAGGCAATGTTTATCCAGGCACGGACGGGTTGGTGTTCTTTGGGACGTTGCAAAGCAAAACGATATATTCTGTTAATAAATCTGGTTGCCGCACTGTTACATGTATCTAATATAAAATGGTTTACAAATAAAACGATAGCACGTAAAGGTTGCGGTATCCTAAATATAGCATGGGCTTGGCCACGCCCCTTTCCAGGAGTGACCAGTGAAACAAAAAAAATTAAAACATGCCAGATAAATGTTTCAAAATACATTTTCAGAATTGTTAATTAATTAATAAATAACATTTAATTATACACCTGCCTTCCTTTCCAGACTTTCTTAAGGTGCGATGATAGGATCCCCTAAGGTTGTGACATCGTCATCACACAAAAGAAAGGTGAAGCATAGTGAATGTAGAGGGTTCAATCAATAAACACTAAGCACGTTGAAATACTAAATGGTCAATTTAAAATTCAAACACATCTAGTATACGACCAAATATCGAGACGTAAATTTATCGACATGCCCTTAGTTCCACTTTAAAGAAGTTACAGTCATAAGACTCAACTTGGCTGTCAGGTCATCGGACAAGATAAAGGTGAAGCACAGTGAATGTAGAGGGGTCAATCACTTGATGCGTTGAAGTACTGAAGGCTGGGGACAGCGCTATGCTAGGTATATGTAGTGAATTTGAGAGAGTAAGTAAGCAAATAAAAAAGTTTGCCTAAATAAACACGATTGTTAGAAGACTGGTGATTTACGTAAATATATACCAGTATATGTATATTGAGATCTTACAGCCAGACGGTGACGACGACAATGTCATCCTTGAAAGATAAAGTTGTACTTATAACAGGTAAGAATTAAATCAGTATTGTATCATAATATTGTTCATATAAATATATAAAATTGTGTAAAGCAAACCATTTAATATGAAAGATTTTCGAACCTCATTTATAATAAATGTATAGACGTGAGGTGCAACTGGTTAAAATACCGCTGTCCTGTGATTATCATATGATTTTACGAGTTACACCATCATCATAATTGTATTAAACTATATACATTTTTATAAAGTTCTTGAAATATTTAATGTACTAATTGCATTTTTAAAAATATCATATAATAAGCTAATTATATTTGTCTAACGTAAAATTGTGACAAACGTCTTAAATGACGCGGCACATGTTACAAGTGTGTATTTTATTTAAGCGAATTTTTGCGAAAAATAAATGTTTCCGTTGTCGGATTTAAATGACATTTTTGTGGCGAGTCGAAGTTATGGGGTTAAATGATTGAAAATATTTTGTGACTTAAGCGCAAAGATAATTGGCAGAATTAAATGAGAATGGCTAATTAGATTATGAATTTCAACGTTGAAAATTTATTAAATACTTATTATTTTATATAGCATTAAAATGCACAAAAACACTTTTATCACATAACGTCCCTTGTTAGCAGTGTCGAACACTCATTTAATATTCTATTGTATGACACACGTGTAATACAACCTGGAACGTTTTTGATTGGTTTGAGTTAAACCTGTAACACTACGCAAGTTTATTAACTGAAACTATTTTATTTATTACAAATTCACCCAGATCTGAGTCATAAACTTACTATTTGTGACAGCTTATAAAAATAATGCACGTTATACAAAACATTGTTGTTGGTTTGTTAAAAAGTTGGCGTAAACTGCTATTTTGTAAAGAGGTAAAACACGAACTCTTTTATACGCAACGTCATGTGTGAGTCGTCGCAGCGTTACGACGTCACATATGTTATTACGTTTTGGCGCTAAAGTGTGTCTGACGTCGTGGCGGTTCTATGTCCATCTGAATTATTTTTTACTAATTTGGTTGCAATGTTATGTGATAAAAAGGATCTTAAACTCGTTCCCATTCCATATAAGATTTATTCCATATTTTATTTATGAAACTCGTTATGAATTATTTTTAATTTTAACTCGCCAAAAGGCTCGTTAAAATTAAAATAATTCTTAACTCATCAATCTTAATTGAGAGGGGATCTCGTTTAAGATCCTCTATATATCAAATACAGATTTATTATCAATTTCAGGGATTTTTATTCATCTTTAAAGTTGTTCTGTGTTTCTGTGTTTGTGGTTGACTGTCGTCCTTGAATGCTACTTTTCCTTTTCGATTTTCATATCTCCATTTTACGTAAAGATATTACAATTCTGAATTATTAATGCGATGTCACACTTCAGACAATATGGCATTTTAGCGACCATATGTAAGACGAATAGCTGACACAATTGTCGATTTTACTCACAAAATGAACATGCGTTAATATTTTCATGGATGCGCTGAATTTATACATCCATCTTAACTTTTACATGTGCTTTAATTGATCATTAAAAAAACCCAGACATAATGAAATGTCACACCGTTGATTTTTAGATATCAAACGTTAAACTACGTCAAATGCTAAAATAAACGCGCATTGTAAAACATGCTTTTTATGAAAAGATATATATATACAGGTTGAAACTAACGATAGAAGAATGAATATATATAGACAGCGAGAATGTCAGAAATTCTCTCCATCTATATTCATGATTTTGCAAATTCGTCGTTTTTATGTAAAGTAGCTATCCCGCCAACAACAGCCACATTTTACAACATACTTATGTAAAACGTTTCTAAACCTACCGGCTGAACTTAAGGCAATTGAACTTGCCTTAAACTATATTCAGGAATCTGATGATGACCAATTTGTAATATTTTCTGATTCCCGTTCATCTCTTCAAACCCTGGGTAATATGAAACATGATAACCCAGTTGTGCTTCAACTTTTAAAAAAGCACAATTTTCCTATAGTTGATAATGTTATTATTTTCTTCTGGCTTCCAAGCCATGTAGGAATACGTGGTAATGATAGAGCTGATAGTGCTGCTAAAGCAGCATTAAGTTTACATGTATCTAATGCCAAATTACCTTATACTGATTTTAAAAGTTGTATTAACACATATATTCGTAACTCTTGGCAAGCCACTTCGAATTTGTCAGTTAACAATAAACTCCATTCAATTAAACCGTTACTCGGAGAATGTCGTTCTTCCATTCGTCGAGAAGAAGTTGTCCTAGCCCGGTGCCGTATAGGGCATACACGTTATACTCATTCATATTTATTACAAGGTGAGCATTTACTAGAATGTATACCCTGCTTTGCACCGTGAACGGTCAAACAAACATATCTTGTTGGAATGTGTAGACTTTGATCCTATGCGTCAAAGTTACTACACTGTTAATACTATGAAAGAGTTATTTGACACTATAGATTTAAGTATTTTTTTAGATTTCCTAAAAGAAATCACACCATATAAATCATTATAATATGTTCTTATTTATATACCCGTTGACGGGCAGTTTTTGATTTACATATATAGTTTATATAACTACCATATCATCCTTATTTGTAAATAGTTTTATCTTTATATATTTACATTAATTTTTAATTACTACTTCATTTCTTCATCTTTCGTCAGTTTTTACGTACAACATGACCTATTTATGTGTCGACGTGCCGTAAAACAGCATTCAATCAATCTAGACCTACGACGACTATATATATATATAACTTACATATTTTGGGAATCCAAACTCTATAGACACAATATAAAAGGCAAATCCCCAAAACTGGGTGTAGAATTAAAGAGTTACCAACTGATAATTCATTCTACACATATTCAGTCATTGGTATTTTAAAATGTTGTGAATAAACCTACACTTTTAATCGGGACATATACATTATTGCATGTCCTGAAGACCTGGTTAGAGTTTTGATAAACGGTTTATTGAAGCCTTTAATGACACCTCTCGGTATCTGGATGACATATTGAACATTGACAACCCTTTCTTTTCTACTATAGTTAATACTCTATATCCTAAGGAACTTCAACTTATCAAAACTAATATTTCTGATACTAACGCTTCTTTTCTCGATATTCATCTCTCTATCAAAATTGGTGAAATAATTAGGAAAATCTATGACAAGAGAGATGATTTTAATTTTGATATTGTTAATTATCCCCATTTGGATGGGGAGGTTCCCCGAGCAACTTCTTATGGGGTCTATGTGTCTCAACTTATTCGTTTTTCTAGAGCTTGTACTCGAGTTGAGGACTTCACTATTCGTAATATTTGTATAACTATAAAACGCTACACCATCAGGGCTACCGTTACCATAAACTTCGTAAAACCTTTGCAAAATTGTATTATCGTAACACTGATCTTCTTTCCAAATGTAAAAGTAATTTAAGAACTCTTCTGCGACAAGGACTATCACAACCTGCCTTCTATGGTGATGTGATTTACAAACTTCGTAAGATCCTTGGTCTTGATCACTTTCATACTATCTTTGTTAAACTTGTTAAAAGGTTTATCAAAAGAGGTTATGACATTATCATGTTGCAACGCACTGCATGCTTGCAGGTGGACCCATTTACAGTTTGTAACTATGCTTTCCTCTTTAATTGTGCGATGACCGGACAGGCTGTGGACCCTATGATGACGTCTACCTAAAGTAAAAAAGGACGGTGACGTTTGATGTTTGTCTGCAAGCTTGTGTTGTCGTGACCTCAATGGTTTATTCTCTCGTTGTTCTGGCTTCTGCCAAGTCACTGAGTACCCATTTTGTGGCCTTCTAGGCTATTGTGTTTTTTGTCTTTATATATACACGAGCATCTTTGTGTTTTACTTATATTGCCTATTAATGCTGCCTTATTTATTAGAGAATAGTTCATGGCGGGGATTTATTTATTTACAATGTCCCGTTTTATTGGGATGACAGTAGGGTAAGTGTGAGGATTGGTGCACCCTAGAACCTGGTTTAAACCCCCAGCGGCCTTTTTTGCCACTGACCGTTCCAAGGCGGTAGTCCTATTGTCAACCCTTTTTGTAGTTGTAACGTCATATGCACTTATTCCTAATTAACATTACCATTCATGTTTGTCTTTTTGCGTGTTTTTGGTTTTTTTGTGTTCTTTGAAAGCTGCATTTCTTGTACGACTTTTATATTTATTTTTATAGTGCAATTTTGCCGTTAATTGGCTGGTTATTTTCTTTTACATAATGGGCATCTGTGATTTGAAATGAATGGTATGTGTGATATATCTTTATCACATAATATGGTTTATGTGAGTTCAAAAAAAGCCATGACTTATTTACCGTAATACACTAGTGTAGAGGACCAAATCACTGTGTTTGTGTAAGTAAAACTTTTAATGCCAATTGTTTGACTGGTATATCATACGATACGCTCAGACACCTTAACTATTTATTATTATTTGAAATCTTAAAATATATGTGAATATTTAAGGGTTTAGTTCCTTTTTTTGTGTGCGTTCATTGGGGTATGAACTGTTAGTTGTCGAAGCACATAGCGCATAATGCATGATGTGCTTCGACAACTTACAGTTCATACATGTACCACAATGAACGCACAAAAAATGACACTAAACCATTATAATTGCAATCCACGGTTTTAACTCTTTATCCAATTATTTTAATATCCCTCTCCTAAATCCGCCCCTGTAAAGTCGAACTATATTGTTACGCAGCACGCGCATTCTACGAATGGCGGATGAAAGTAGTTCTTCGTACAGTTCATTGGAAAATGAACGTAGCTTAAATTGATCATGTGATCGTCCTTTAACCAATCACATTGTTTGCATTATCTAAATGTTTGAGTGACTGCAATTATATGTTACTAACGTTAAATTTTGGTTTAAAATGTCGCATTGTTTGTAGTGCGAACGCCTTACAGCCGCGTAACGTAGCTGACGTCACAACAAAACGACGTCATGATATCTCTTACAAATTGCCGCCGTAAACCAGGTAAATTGGCAACTTTTAAGTATGACTATCACGTCGTATTTGTGTTATGTGATGAGTCGAATCTTACATTCGTATCATCGATTATAATAAACTCGTTAGATAAAATGAGCCTCGTATCCTATCATTGTATCCGACTCGTTTATTAAAATCAATAACACACGTCACTCATGTACGATCCTCTATATTAGAATACGAATTTAATTTACCCATGACAATACTACTGCTACAGTCTTAAATATTATATTCCCTTTATATTTCCAAAATGAAATAATGGATCAGTTGATAACACTGAAACGTTGAATTAAAGTTAAATAGTTAACTAGTATAAACATGATACTTGTTCGACTAATTTCATTGTAACCACTATATCTACGTGTATTTGGTGGATGTCATATAGTAATGTTCAATGTACATGTAGTAGCCTCAGTAACTCAGTGGTTAAGGCCTCGGCTTTAGAGCTACATACCTCTGCACCGCGAGGCCTCTCTCCCTGGCGGAGGCATGAGCAATTTCATCCTTCATCTCATCTACCACTGAGGTTGCTGTCTCAATACATATATGATGTGTTAACGCGAAGTAAATCCCCACTTCATTCATTCATTAACGTTCAGTTTCTTTGTTAATAAAACAGTTGCAAACAATGCAATGCATTTGCGAAGGTTTAACCTGTTCTGCGACATGGTTTAACGGTAAATGTCTAATGTATTAGCTTGCCTCAATGTTAAAAAAAATCTGATCATTAAACCTGCTGAACCCTTTTCTACATTGGAATTTTCAGCTGGTAAACAGTTTGCCCTTATTTGTAAATTGTCTGGATATTTCAGCTTCCTAAGTATGAAAAATTAAAACTGATCTCTCAAATTCATTGAACGAAAATATCAGCTTCCTTCTAGTTTTACTACTAATAAGTACTTCTAGTTTATTACTAAGTACTACACAGAATTATAGTTTATAACTTTTGTGTGGGTGGGGTAAAATGGGGCTAAATGAAAGAATACTGCAATATCATACATTTCAATTGCGTGACTCCCCACTTCGTCATTCTTTGTCACTTTAGACCCAGCATCATTCACGCTGGTCTATTTGCTCGTCCCTCTTCCGTAAGACTAGCAAATATTTCCTGCTTAGCGTCAACAGTGGTTGTCGTGGGCGAGGACGTGGGCGGGGCCGTTGCTGTATTCATCAGTCTCTGTATGCATCAGCGTCCATAGCGTCCATTTCAATTTTAGGCAGAACGGCGGTAGACCGATGACTAACCTCAAAATATGCTTTCCGCTATGATCATTGTCACTGTGGTCTTCGTTGTCCTCTGCCTCGAAAATAATATATCCCCAACGGTAAAATCTCCAAATAGAAGTTGATTCATCGATGCAGCAGCGTCCATTGTTGACATTGTGAGCGTATGAATACAATAGCGTGCGCGTGGTAAATCGGCGAAAAACGTCATTAGTTATTTTGGGAGGGTAAATCGGGTGTTTTAGGGCTCAACTATGGGGTTGCTTAAAAAGATATTATTACTTTAGAATACATATTTTAACAGATCAATTGTTTTTAGCTCGACTGATCAAAGATAAGAAGAGCTTATGCTGTGGTGCGTCATCCGTCTGTCCGTCCGTCCGTCCGTCTGTCTGTCCGTCTGTAAACTTTTTGTGGCGACTACTCCTCTGAAACTACATGACGGATATTCATGAAACTTCTTGAAGTTATTGAAGCTTTTAATGACACCCCTCGGTATCTGGATGACATACTGAACATTGACAAACCTTTCTTTCCAACTATGGTTGATACTATTTATTCGTAAGAACTTCAGCTGAATAAAGCAAATATATCTGATAATAACGCTTCTTTTCTTGATTTAGATCTCTCGATTGAAAATGGTAAAATAATTAGCAAAATCTATGACAAGAGAGATGATTTTAATTTTGACATTGTTAATTATCCCCACTTGGATGGGGATGTTCCCCGAGAAAATTATTATGGGGTGTATGTGTCTCAACTTATTCGTTTTTCTAGAGCTTGTACTCGAGTTGAGGACTTTAATATTCGTAATCTTTGTATAACTCAAAAGTTACTCAATAAGGGTTACCGTTACCATAAACTTCGTAAAACCTTTGCAAAATTTTATTATCGTAACCCTGATCTTCTTTCCAAATATAAAAATAATTTAAGGACTCTTCTGCGACAAGGACTATCACAACCTGATTTCTATGGTGATGTGATTAAACTTCGTAAGATCCTTGGTCATGGTCACTTTCATACTATCTTTGTTAAACTTGTTAATAGTTTATCAAAAGAGGTTATGACCCTAACATTTTGCAACGTACTGCATGCTTGGTGGTGGACACTTTTACAGTTCGCCACTATGCTTTCCTCTTTAATTGTACGATGACCGGACAGGCTGTGGACCCTATGATGACGCCTACCTAAAGCCCATTGGGACGGTGGCGTTTGATGTTTGTCTATGGTCTTTCTTGTCGTGCCCTTAATGGTGTATTCTCTTACTGCTCTGGCTTCTGCCAAGTCATTGAGAACCTTCATTGTGGCTTTCTAGGCTATTGTTTTTTTTGTATTATGTTTACACGAGCATATTTGTGTTTGACTTATATTGCCTATTGATGCTGCCTTGTTGGTTAGAGATTAGATGGCGGGGACTTCTTTATATTTACACTGTCCTGTTTTAATGGGATGACAGTAGGGTAAGTGTGAGGTTTGGTGCACCCTAGAACCGGTTTAAACCCCAGTGGCCTACTTTGCCACTGACCGTTCCAAGGCGGTAGCCCTATTGTCAACCCTTTTGTGTTTGTGATGTCGTTTACTTTTATTATTTCTTTTGCCTTCTTGTTTGTCTCTTTGCATGTTTGAATGCTATTTTCCCTGTCCGATCTTTTTATATTTCTTCACAGGAATGTTGCTCTTCATGTCTAGTTGATCCTAGCAAAAATTCAGGTCGGCCGGAAATTCAAGATGGCAGACACGGCTAAAAATAGATTTTAAAAATGCGATTTTGTGGCGACTACTTCTCAAAAACCGTAAGGGATATTGATTTGTATCCTTTACCAAAATGACTGGCATGACATGTAGTTGATCCTAACCAAAGTTCATTTTGATTTGGATATCAAACATTGCCACCAGCGTACATCTTTGTTTACATAGAGTTAAATAGAAAAAAATTGTGACGACTACTCATCTGAAACTACCTGATAAAATTTCATGAAACTTGGCCGGAATTTTGATCTTGATGTCTAGTTGATCATAGCAAAAATTCAGATCGGTAAGAAATTCAAGATGGCCGCCACTGCTAAAAATAGATTTTAAAAATTCGACTTTGTGGCGACTACTTCTCAAAAACCGTAAGTGATATTCAATTGGAACCTTTATCAAAATTACTGGTGTGACATGTACTTTGGTCTAACCAAGATTGATTTCGATTCCATGTCAAACATGGCCGCCAGTGACCATCTTTGTTTGCCGCCAGTGACCATCTTTGTTTACAAATAGTTATATAGGAAACACTTTTGGCGAGTACTCCTCTGAAACTACTTGACGGATTTTCATGAAACTTCAAAGGAATGCTGATCTAGCTATCAGAACCTATCGGTAGAGCTTCTAGGTCATTGACCTCCTGTTTAACTTGTTATTTAAATGAAATCGCCACGTTGAGCAATTGGGCATGTTGAAAATCTGGTGGTGTTAATCCTCTAATTGATCATTGAGTCTGACGATGTTAAATGCAATAAATGTAGGACTAAACCAGATCAGCTTGAGGGTAATAGAAGTCGTCATAATAGTGATCGCAGCAGCAGCAGCAGCAGCAGCATCAGCAACAACAGCAGCAGCAGCTAATACAAATGATTAGGCTATAATAATATTGATAGTAATAATATCAATACTTTAATTGTTTCTAAATGTATGTCCAATTCAAGTATGTTGTAACCGAATCAATCGTTCAACCCATTACGGTTTTATGCGATTAGATTATCAAAACAACGTCGTCCTTTTTAACAAATGTAGATTATTGACATCGTTAACGCTACGTTGCACTAGCATCGCGCGTCACGTCACAGAAACAAATCTTTCATTTTAAATCATCATGCATAAAACACCATAGTAACATTATTGTAACGTGAGTCATTACGAGTGCAACATATTACGCGTTTGGGTGCCGTGGTTTCTTTCGGACTATCTTTCTCAATTTTAGGTTGGGTTTATACTAACTCGAGGGGTGGTGGGTAGTAGAGCTTATGACTATATTGTTAAATGCAAACGAGTGATGATGGACGGATGGAAAAGTCACTCGTGGTGTACACTTAGTAACGCATACGACACGGTATTGTCACTGACTCTCGTTGATTTCGGCGGAGAAGCCTCCAGCACAACATTTATATGTAAAGGGTTATTTAAGTCTAAAACCATATTTTTGCGAGATTTTACCAAAACAGTTCGCAATGAATACGAAGAATATAACTTACAAAATGTATTAAATACGGGAGAATATCGGAATTTAAAGAACATATTACAATTTCCGAGACGTTATAGTAAAGGAATGTAGGTATACAACTCAAACATGAAATGTGGCATTCATAGAGCGAATTGAACCAAACAGTAAATGTGGCATTCATAGAGCGAATTCATCCAAACAGGAAATGTGGCATTCATAGAGCGAATTCAACCAAGCAGGAAATGTGGCATTCACAGAATACATTCAACTAAATACACGCATTCAGAACAAACAGTAACCAGAATAAACAGAAGCAAAGTATGCAAAACCACACACAGGATCGAGGTACCACCTTGGATCAGAAGTTATGCAAAACCACACACATAATTGAGGTACCACCTTGGATCAGTCAGTATGCAAAATCACACACATAATCGAGGTACCGTCTTGGATCAGTCAATAGGCAAATTCACACACATAATTGAGGTACCGCCTTGGATCAGTCAATATGCAGAATCATACACATAATTGAGGTACCGCCTTGGATCAGTCAG
The DNA here is from genome assembly GCA_037043455.1 of Cyrtodaria siliqua. Taxonomy (NCBI): domain Eukaryota; kingdom Metazoa; phylum Mollusca; class Bivalvia; order Adapedonta; family Hiatellidae; genus Cyrtodaria; species Cyrtodaria siliqua. The sequence continues at coordinate 401,012 of JAWPHD010000302.1, read as the reverse complement.
CATGCAAAACCACACACATAATTGAGGTATCGCCTTGGAACAGTCAGTATGCAAAACCAAACACATAATCGAGGTACCGCCTTGGATCAGTCAGTGTGCAAAACCACAGACAGAATCGAGGTACCGCCTTGGTTCAGTCAGTATGCAAAACCACACACAGTATTGAGGTACCGCCTTGGATCAGTCAGTATGCAAAACCACACACATAATTGGGGTACCGCCTTGGATCAGTCAGTATGCAAAACCACACACATAATCGAGGTACCGCCTTGGAGTCAGTATGCAAAATCACACACATAAGTTAGGTACCGCCTTGGATCAGTCAGTATGCAAAACTACACAAATAATCGGGGTACCGCCTTGGATCAGTCAGTATGCAAAACCAAATACATAATCGGGGTACCACCTTGGATCAGTCAGGGATCAGTCAGTATGCAAAACCACACACATAATTGAGGTACCGCCTTGGATCAGTCAGTATGTAAAATCACACACATAATCGGGGTACCGCCTTGGATCAGTCAGTATGCAAAACCACACACATAATCTAGGTACCGCCTTGGATCAGTCAATATGCAAAATCACACACGAAATTGAGGTACCGCCTTGGATCAGTCCGTTTGCTAAATCACACACATAATTGAGGTACCGCCTTGGATCAGTCAGTATCAAAATCACACACATGATTGAGGTACCGCCTTGGATGAGTCATATCACACACATAATCGGGTTACGGCCTTGGATCAATCAGTATGCAAAACCACATACATAATCGAGGTACCACCTTGGATCAGTCAGTATGCAAAACCACACACAGAATCGACGTACCGCCTTGGATCAGACAGTATGCAAAACCACACATATAATCGAGGTACCACCTTGGATCAGTCAGTATGCAAAACTACACACATAATCGATGTACCGCCTTGGATCAGTCAGTATGCAAAACCACACACATAATCGATGTACCGCCCTGGATCAGTCAGTATGCAAAACCACACACATAATCGATGTACCGCCTTGAATCAGTCAGTATGCAAAACCACACACATAATCGATGTACCGCCTTGGATCAGTCAGTGTGCAAAACCACACACATAATCGAGGTACCACCTTTGATCAGTCAGTATGTAAAACCACACACATAATCGATGTACCGCCTTGGATCAGTCAGTATGCAAAACCACACACATAATTGAGGTACCGCCTTGGATCAGTCAGTATGCAAAACCACACACAAAATCGATATAAGGCCTTAGATCAGTCAGTATGCAAAACCACACACATAATCGATGTACCGCCTTGGATCAGTCAGTATGCAAAACCACACACATAATCGATGTACCGCCTTGGATCAGTCAGTATGCAAAACCACACACATAATCGATGTACCGCCTTGGATCAGTCAGTATGCAAAACCATACACATAATCGATGTACGACCTTGGATCAGTCAGTATGCAAAACCAGATACATAATCGAAGTACCGCCATGGATCAGTCAGTATGCAAAACCACACACATAATCGATGTACCGCCTTGGATCAGTCAGTATGCAAAACCACACACATAATCGATGTACCGCCTTGGATCAGTCAGTATGCAAACCACACACATAATCGAGGTACGGCCTTGGATTAGTCAGTATACAAACCACACACATAATCGATGTACGGCCTTGGATCAGTCAGTATGCAAAACCACACACATAATCGATGTACCGCCTTGGATCAGTCAGTATGCAAATACACACACACAATTGAGGTACCGCCTTGAATCAGTCAGTGACAAAGAGAACGCTGAGGGTTTAAACCAGTTTCTATGGTGCACCACCAAACCTCAGTCTTACCATATTGTCATCCCAATTAAACGGGACAGTGCAAATAAAGAAATACCCGCCAGGATATTTCCTCTAAAAATAGGCTAAACAAGTAAACATAAAGATGATCCTGTATATGAAAACAAACGCATAAAGAGCCAAAACACAAGTACTCAGTGTCTTAGCAGAGACGGCTTTGAAAGGAATTGAACGAGTTGCTGGTATACAAACGGGGTTCATGTATATAGTCAGGAAATACCTGTATAGATGTGTGTAGGTTTGAGGTTATAAAATACATATATTTACTGATCAAAACCGAAAAATATCTACTTTTCCTTCCCTTATTTTCTGACAGCAAAACAGGAAATAAGTATTGATGTGTTTGGAATAATTAGCTAGACCGCACCAGTATGTCAAACAAATAATAAGTTGGAGCATTTCTTTTTAATAAAGGTATTTTTGGTCTAAAACATAAACTCTAACAAAATATCTAATTTTGTCCTAAACAATATTTTCTCTAGGTTATTTTCCCAAACAATCAGAACAAATTAACACAGCTTGTGTAGATAGTATCTTTTTAGTATCCACAATTATCGAATGATCACCCTTTAATTAAAGACTTTCAAAAGTAGATATATCAAGAAATGTCACTGTAAGTGACAAATGCCCCCGAAGTGACATTTAATTTCTAAGTGTGACCTTGACCTTGGAGCCACGACTTGGATTTTGCGCGACACGTCGTCTGATTGTGGTGAGCACTTTTGCCAAGTTATTTGAAAATCCGTCCAGGAATGCCAGAGTTATTGACCGGACATGATTAGACCTTTGACCTCTGAGTGTGACCTTGACCTTGCAGCCACGGACCTGGATTTTTTGCCCAACACGTCGTCTTGTTGTGGTGAACACTTGTGCTAAGTTATTTGAAAATCCGTTCAGGAATGCCAGAGTTATTGACCGGACACGATTTGACATTTGAAATATTAAGTGTGTCGTTGACCTTAGAGCCACGGACCTGGCATTTGTGCGCGACACGTCGTCTTGTTGTGGTGAGCATGTGTTCAAAGTTATTGAAAAATCCGTTAATTATTGTCAGAGTTATTAACCGGACACGATTGTACGGAGGAACTAACGTACGAACAAACTAACAACCGAAAGAACGTACGAACAGACTGACTGACGGACGGACGGACGGACGGATTGACAGTGCGACTACTATATGCCACCCTTCGGGGGCATAAAAATAATCTTATAGGAAATGTAGCAGTCAATTACGAGTCAAACACAAACACACACAGAAACAAACAACAACTACAAAGATGAATAATAGCCAAGATATGACATCACAAAAATAAAATGCTTGACAATAAGGCTACCGCCTTGGAATGGTAAGTGGCAAAACATGCCACTTGGAGTTTAAACAGGGTACTAGGGTGCACCAAACCTCACACTTACCCTATTTTCGTCCCAATAAACAAGACAGTGTAACTATAGATAACCCCGCAACGTTATTATATTTAACAAACAAGGCAACATTAATAGGCAATATAAGTGAAACACATACATGATCATCTTATATAATATACAAATCGAAAGTCCAGAAAGCCACAAAGTGACTTGAAAGAAGCCAGAGCAACATGAGAAAAAAACCGTTAAGGGTACGACGAGTCAAGATTAAAGACACACATCAAACGTTACCGTCCTATAAGGATTTAAGCAGACGTAATCATAGGGTCACAATCTGTCCGGACATCGCAAAATCAAAGAGGAAAGTATAGTGGGGAACTGTAAATGGGTCAACCACTAAACATGCAGTACGATGCAAAATGATATGGTTATAACCTATTTTGATAAACTTTTTAACAAGTTTAATAAAGACTGTATGAACGTGATTATTATCAAAGATCTTACGAAGTTTGTAAATCACAGAAGTAAGGTTATGATAGTCCTTGTCGCAGAAGAGTTTTTAAATTTCTTTTATATTTTAAAAGTAGATCAGGGTTACGGTAATAACATTTACAAAGATTTTTCGAAGTGTATGGTAACGTTAGACCTGCTGGAGTAGCTTTTTACTTATACAAATATTACGAATATTAAAGTCCTCAACACGACTACAAGCTCTAGAGAAACGATTAAGTTGAGAAACATCCCCATCTAAAAGGGGATAATTAACAATATCAAAATTAAAATCATTTCTCTTGTCATAAATTTTACTAAGTATTTTGCCATTTTCAATGGAGAGATGTAAATCAAGAAAAGAAGCGACAGTATCAGAAATGTTAGCTGTGTTCAGATGAAGTTCCATAGAATAAATATTATTAACCATAGTAGAAAAGAAAGGATTGTCAATGTCATTAAAGGCTTCAATTACAGCTCTGCCTGTGTATCGGATGAAAGACTCAAGATGATATCTCTTTCATAGCAATACATGAACAAATCTGCGACATGAGGTTCACAGTTCGTACCCATAGGGATATCAACAATTGTTCTATAAACGGTAGTTCCATACTTGACGAAAATATTATCTAATAGTAAAACGATAGCAAACGTAAAAGGATAACCATTGCTATAATACATAATTCTCTATTAGACAACACATACTCTACATATTACCCGCACTAGTATCGTCTAAATAGCAGCAGCAGCAGGAGTAGCAGCAGCAACAGTAGCAGCAGTAGCAGCAGCAATAGTAGTAGAAGCATCAGCAGCAACAATAGCAGCAGCAGGCAGCAGCAACAACAGGAGAAGCAACAGCAACAGCAAAAGCAGCAGCAGCGGCAGCAACTGCAGCAACAACAGTAGCAGCAGCAGCAACAGTAGTAGCAGCAGCAGATACAGAGGACAAAGAAGAAGAAGAAGAAGAAGAAGAAGAAGAAGAAGAAGAAGAAGAAGAAGAAGAAGAAGAAGAAGAAGAAGAAAAGAAGAAAAAAAAGAAGAAGAAGAAGAAGAAGCAGAAGAATTAACTTTAACTATAATTTCATAGTTTTACATAATATAAACACAAATTTATAAAATTAATTAAATTTCCAATTTCAATACAATAAAAGACATTCAATTTCACCATTTACAAACTAAAATTTAGTTTTTTTCTTGTTTTAGGTGCTGGTGATGAAACTGGAATTGGCGCAATCACAGCGCAATATCTCGTCCAATTTCAACCGAAGCTGGTACTTACTGGGCGAGATACAGAGAGGCTTAAAAGGGCAGGCCAACTTTGTACAGACGCTGGATTGTCACAGGAACGAGTAAGGCGGATATGTAACGTTCATGTTATATTTATTAAAACAATACGCCTAGATAAAGATGTGACTCTTAAGAGTTTGTCAAGTTCTTCATAAACACAGCACAGGGATCATTCGGAAGGAAGAAACACAAACAAGATAAAAAAAAGTATCCGACCTTTTTTATTGAGTCTTGTTCATGAGAGGTAATATGAAATGTATAACCTCACAACTCTAGCAGGGACTTTAACGGTTCCATGTACATGTATCTGCCTAAAAGGCACTAATGCGATTGGGATTGATAGTTATAACATAAAGCCACATCTGCCTACACTTAGTTTTGAAAATCTAATTGAAACAACAAAGAGAAGATAGAAGAGAATGTTTATACTCTAAGTATTTTTGGATATAATAAATGAATATTCATGAGTCACACTGAGTACACACGTATAGGGATTTGAGAATTTAAAAATATAAACACGAACTGTTTCATTGCAGCTACTACTGGTCACTGCTGACGTGGATAAAGATGCAGATTTGGAGCGGCTCGTACTGTCCACCATACAAACATTCAAGCAACTGGATGTTCTGGTGACTCCATCTTGATATATTCAGCTTCTTTTTAAAAGCACTATATTTTCATATACGTTATTAAATCAAATTAAACACTTATCCAATAGTTGGTATCTTGAATTTTTAAATCTAGGTAAATAATATCATTTTCGGCATGGTAACTCGTATATTCTGGTCGTACTCTAGATTGGTTTTCTCTTCGGCTGCAACTGCTGTGGTTGCACGGTACCATCCTGGATTCATACAGCCTGCTGTGTTACTAATTGAATATTTTTATATACTTTTACAATAACATATACGTGTATCGTTTCCTAATTTCTCTGGATGTGGACTTTATCGTTAGAGATTTCCTTTTGATTGGATGTACTTTTATTTACACTGTCTTGTCAATTTGAGCGCTGAAGACAGGAGAATAGAGAGATTGTGTACACGTAAAATTGATTTAAGCTTACCAGAAGGCCATATTGCCAAGTCTTCACCACTCGTTGTGTTGTATATGGTCCTTCTCATTGTACAATTTATTTGCTCTTTGTGATGCAGTGCGGACATTTGCTTTCTGTAGGACCATTTTTCTCATGTTTAGGTTTGCATGTTCTTTGTTCTGATGTTGTGTTTACTCTTAACAGGTAAACAATGCAGCTTTTCTGGTGTATAAAACAATCGCAGATACGTCATTGGAAGAATTCGATCACGTGATTAGAACTAACATCCGGGCTCCGTTCTACCTATGCAAGTTGTGTATGCCGCATTTGATAAAATCTAAAGGTGAGTTCAATGTATAGGATTAACATGTATTATATTGAAATTTTCTTATTGAGTTCTTTCTTTATTAACATTTATCATATTGCATATTTTCTTATTGAGTTCGTCCTTTATTAACATTTATTATATTGCATATTTTCTTATTGAGTTCGTCCTTTATTAACATTTATTATATTGCATTGTTTCTTATTGAGTTCTTCCTTTATTTACATTTATCATATTGCATATTTTCTTATTGAGTTCTTCCTTTATTAACATTTATTATATTGCATATTTTCTTATTGAGTTCTTCCTTTATTAACATTTATTATATTGCATATTATCTTATTGAGTTCTTCCTTTATTAAGATTTATTATATTGTAAATTACGTGTTTATATTTCAACGTTTTCATTTTATTTTACTTTTAATTCACATCGCACCATGTACTGATGTAATTTTCCAGATACGCTATTCCTTTGAAAACGATGCCTATTTTAGCAGTAGTTTCTCTTTGACAATCCGAGTTTGCGTAGCACGTAGCATATTTTCACGAGACAATTCCTTTGGTTCTGGTTTTCGTTTCGTTCCTGTAATCGTAATATTTAACGGTACCGAGCAAATGAGTGTTTCAGCTGTTATGCCAAACAATGCACAATTGCCGATGTTTTTCGGCGTGCACTGCAAGCAGCGAGATCAATGAGATAAGAGAGATTCATTCATTGTGTAACATTTTAATGGAATTTTATCCACGACCGCGAAATGTCTGAAAACCAGAAATACGCACATTTATTTTATGGCTACCTGATCTCTAAAACCGCGCAAGAAATATTTATTATCACCAAGGATTTTAAAATGTAAATAATAATTATATACATATTTATATCCATGATATCACAATATATGCGCATTCATGTTTTGAAGTTTAAGCTGTGCTTAAGGGTACACATAAGATTGCCAAAAACTATTAACACTTTGCAAGAAATTAATTGTATTGCAAGCTGACAAGTTTTCCAAAGAATAACTGTTCTGTGTAAAAAAAAAAAAATTTTGTATCTGTGTGACAAGGTCCATTGTAAGAGGTCAATTTCAGTATAAAATACTTCGGATGTTTAAATAATCTGCAAATCTAGGTTTCTTATTGATTGTACCGAGTTAAATACGTATGATCCTGTACCGGTCATAAGCCTCGGAGGGTTATGTGTCATAAAATCGCATTAAAGGTCAAAACAAGCTTATAAATAAGCCTAGGAACCAGTCAAACTTTACCTGATGTATTTGTAGCCAGACTATCATAACTATTTTGAATGAAACTGTATCCTTATGTGTTGTTTAATAATAAATAAACAAATATGCCGCTTTTCTTTTACATTACACTTCTGAAGTACGATGGTACAGAAACGAGAAGCAGAGCTTATGGGATGCCGAGATGTCCGTCGTCCGTCCGTGCTTAGTTAACTTTTGTCTTGTTAAGACGATAGGGCCTTCATTTTTCATCTGATCTTTACCAAACTTTACCAGATTGTTAATATAAATGAAAGCTCGGATAAATTCGAAGACCAGCCTGTTCGGCCCAGTAACAGCGGAGTTGTGACCTTTGATTTAGTTAAAATGCTTTATTTTGCCTCGTTAATACGATAGGGCCTTCATTTGTCATCTGATCTTTAACAAACATTACCAAATTAAATGTTTTTGATTTTTTTTAAAATTAAATTTTCTCTTTTATTCTAATAAGAACCCTTGGTTCTTTTTTTCTTTAATTGGTAGCTTAGTGGCCCTTTTGTTGGGTCAGTTGTACATAGAGTTATACGGAAGAACTTCCAAACTCTTCTTCTGTGAAACTACAAGAGATAAAGGGTTGATATTTTTTATTTATTATCAGATTATGGATCCTCTACCAATTTTGTTCAAATGGTGACCCTGGGGTCAAATTTGTCCCCAACACAGGGGTCACAGTTTTAAATAGACTTATATATGGAAACATTTAAAAAATCTTTTTCTCTGAAACTACATGAGCCAAAGGTTTAATATTTTGTATCTACCATCAGCTCATTGTCCTCTACCAAGTTTGTTCAATGGTGACCCCCTGGGTTCGAATGTGGCCCCACCCCAGGGGTCACAGTTTTACGTAGACTTATATAGGGAAAATTTTAAAAAACTTCTCCGAAACTACAAGAGGCAAAGGTTTACTATTTTGTATTTACCATCAGCTTATTGTCCTCTACCAAGTTTGTTCAAATGGTGACCATGGGGTCAAATTCGGCCCCGCTTCAGGGGACAGAGTTTTACATTGACTTATATATATATATAGGGAAAAAATTAACAATCTTTTTCTCTGAAGCTACAAGGGACAAAGGTTTAATATTTTGTATTTACACTCAGCTTATCGTCCTCTACCAAGTTTTTTAAATGGTGACCCTGGGGTCAAATTTGACCCCACCCCAGGGGTCACATGTTTTACATAGAGTTTCTTAGGGAAAAACTTAAAAAATATTTTTCACTGATGAAACTACAAGAGCCAGAGGTTTAATAATTTGTAATTACCATCAGCTTATGGTCCTCTATCAAGATTGTTCAAATGGTGACCTGGAGTCAAATTTGGCACTGTCCCCGAGGTCACATGTTTTACATAGACTTATATAGGGACAAACTTAAAAAGTCTTATTGTCTAAAATTACAAGAGCCAACGGTGTAATATTTGTATTTACACTCAGCTTATGGTCCTCTTCCGAGTTTGTTAAAATGGTGACCCTGGGATCAAATTTTGCCCTGCCACTGGGTCACATGTCAAATTTGATTTGAGTGTTTATATTAACGAAAGTTTGATTTGTTTTAAAGCTAGCCAAACTTGAGCCAAATACATCCCTCCCCCTATATCTTGGTAATTGAAGACACTTTATACAAAAATAATTTGATACTGCCATATCTGACACATAATCCTTCTATCCCCAATCCACCCCAACCCACCCCATCATAAACACCATATAGCCATTAGAGCGATACAGGCCCTCTTGGGCCTCTTGTTATTTTGATGGGTATTGTACAAAAATACTTTAAAATTACCTGGAACACTGTTTCTCTCTGTTGGCAACATTGCCGACAATGCAAAAAGGCATGAATGAGAGAAATGTAAAATGATAAAAATATGAAACTGGATTTTTTATTACGTGTTAAAGTGAAAATAATAATGACTATAAGTGTTATTTTTTTAACTAAAATAATCTCACAATCGTTTATTTGGATCTGACAAATGTGTAGACATGCGCACAAAAACATATCCGACGGGAAGTAAAGATGATTCCTAATTTCATCATTTTAATTTTAATTCTTGATATAAAAAAATGGAATTGATTTCTTTATATCAAGAATTCAACGTTATTTTTGACATTAGAAACCCAATTTTAAAATGTATTGACATTAACAGCGATTGATTAATGCAGTATGGTGGTTGTGAAGAGTCGCCACGACTATAAATCGAGCATGTTCTTACTTACTGGTCCTTTGGAAGTTTTGAGCCCAATATTTGTGGCGGTAAAGGAAATATCCGGTGCTAAAGGACCTGAGAGTTGTTGCACCTTATATTGATTTACCTCTCTTGAAAAGACTAAAAAAACGAGTCTGGGACTTTTCTCTCTTTTTGTGAATCATTGCTTCCAAAGGATATTTGTTACTTCATCCCCGTTGTCAAATGTCAGTATACATATACCTTCCATGGGATTCCTTACAGCTCAGTCCACAGTTTCTTTAATGGGCAGTTCCTGTCATGGGATTCCTTACAGCTCAGTCCGACTTCTTACATGAAATTCAATTCGAGTGATTAAACGGTTTGTTTACTTCGGAGTCCTTGCCAGTGCCTGCATACTTTTATCCGATTTAATTTGAAATATCCAGTGCGCATACTGTTCAGGCGACCAGGGTCTTCCTCCATCAATTGAAGCAGGGAAATGAGATATAGGGCCCTATAGAAACCACAACGTCCACGCATTGACATCGTAGATCCGCACTGTACTGCAGACGTGAAGCAATATTTAATTAATTATACAATGAAAAAGGCAAATTACAACAGAAAGGGTGGTGAAGACAGGGATACCGACTTGGAACGGTCTGTAGGCAATAAGGCCTACAGGTTAGCTTGAATCGATATTATGTGTACACAATCCTCGCTATTATCCTGTCTTCAGCACCCAAATAGACAAGACAGTGTAAACAAAACTACATCCCATCAAAAGGAATTATCTAACCCAGAGAAAATAACAACAAAAACACTAAGATGTTGTTGTAAAGTTATATAAAATACAAATAATAAACATCTCGGGATGTATCCAGAATTGTACTGAACTACCACGGCAGTTGCAGCCAAAGAGAAATCTAATCTAGGATACGACCAGAAAACCCGAAGTACCAAAGCTCATGCATCTACCTCACTTGGTCGGGGTTTCAGTAGGTGCAATCATAGAGTCCCAAGAGGTTATCCAGTCATAGCACAAGGGAAAAGTGACTGACTGTAGAGGGGTCAATCACTAAACACACATTGCGTAGCAATACTAAAGGGTCGTACCTTTTTCTGACAAACTTCCTGATTAATTTTGTAAAGTGGTCTGGAAATCCGCCAGATACCTTTAACTTACGAAGTGTATAGACCACATCTCCATAATTAAGGGTTGTGATATTCCTAGTCGCAGAAGAGTAAGGTTGGTGTTGCACTTCTCCAGTAGGTTATCGTTAGAATTGAGAGAAAGATGTACGTAGTTTGTGATAACGAAAACCTTGCTGAAGAAGTTTATTTGTAATAACTTGATTTCGATCATTTAAGTCTTTAACATCATTACACAGAAATATAAAAAGATCGGACAGGGAAAGTGCATTCAAGGAGGACAGTCAACCACAAAACACAGAAACAAACACGCAAACAGACAAACAGGAAGGCAAAAATAACGATAAATGCATACGACATTACAAACACAAAATAGTTGACAATAGGGCTACCGCCATAGAACGGTCAGTGGCAAAGTAGACCACTGTGAGTTTAAACCGGTTTTAGGCTGCGCGAAACCTTACACTTACCCTACTGTCATCCCATTAAAACAGGACAGTGTAAATAACGAAATCCCCGCCATGATCTAATCTCTAACCAGCAAGGCAGCATCAATAGGCAATATAAGTAAAACACAAATATGCTCGTGTAAATATAATCCAAAAAAACAATAGCGTAGAAAGCCACAATGACTCAATGACTTGGCAGAAGCCAGAGCAACAAGAGAATAAACAATTAGGGGCACGACAAGAAAGATCATAGACAAACAGCAAACGCCACCGTCCCAATGGGCTTTAGGTAGTCGTCATCATAGGGTCCACAGTCTGTCCGGTCATTGTACAATTAAAGAGGAGAGCATAGTGGCGAACTGTAAAAGTGTCCACAACCAAGCATGCAGAATGTTGCAAAGTGATAGGGTCATAACCTCGTTTGATAAACTTTTTAACAAGTTTAACAAAGATAGTATGAAAGTGATCATGACCGAGAATCTTACGAAGTTTATAAATCACATCACCATAGAAGTCAGGTTGTGATAGTCCTTGTCGCAGAAGAGTCCTTAAATTACTTTTATATTTGGAAAGAAGATCAGGATTATGATAATAAAATTTTGCAAAGGTTTTACGAAGTTTATGGTAACGGTAACCCTGATTGAGTAGCTTTTTAGTTATACAACGATTACAAATATTAACGTCCTCAACTCGAGTACAATCTCTTGAAAAACGAATAAGTTGAGACACATACACCCCATAAGAAGTTGCTCGGGGAACATACCTATCCAAGTGGGGATAATTAACAATGTCAAAATTAAAATCATTTCTCTTGTCATAGATTTTGCTAATTATTTCACCATTTTCAATCGAGAGATCTAAATCAAGAAAAGAAGCTTTATTATCAGATATATTAGCTTTGTTAAGCTGAAGTTCTTTAGGATAAATATTATTAACCACAGTTGGAAAGAAAGGGTTGTCAATGTTCAATATATCATCCAGATACCGAGAGGTGTCATTAAAGGCTTCACTAATATCTGCATGGGTATCTTATGAAAGACTCAACATGAACTCTCTTTCATAGCAAAATAAAAACAAATCTGCGACAAGTGGTGCACAGTTCGTACCCATAGGGAAACCAACAATTTGTCTATAAACGGTGGTTCCATACTTGACGAAAATATTATCTAATAGGAAGATGAGTGCTTCATAAACTTCATAGCAAGTCCACATTGTATAATTGTCTAAACTGCCGTTAGTAAAAAACGCTTTAATATTATTACATGCCACAAATGTACTATTTTCTCTAGCGAATGTTTTTTGAATAAGAGAAGTTAGTTTGTCTTTAATAGCAAAACGAATGAGCTGGGAGATATAAACCCCGTATAAAGTAGCACGAGGTTAAGTCGCTGTATGATTTTAGTTGTTAGAGCGTCTATAAAATCCAATTAAGTTCAATTCATTTAAGTATATGAACAAGTTACAAGCCATAAGTTGCTATGTCTTACAATTATTCATGTTCGCTACGTTTATGACATTCCAAACTATTAAGAATGTACTTTGGACTTTATCATATCTAATAAATGTATGTAGTTGAGAATGTATAAGTTTCCATGATTATATATCTGGTGTCCTCTCTTAAAAGTTTACACTTATTTTATCATTAGGCAATATCGTCAATGTATCCAGTATAGCCGGACAGCGTGTGGTACGTACATGTTTTATAGTTAATTTTGTAATTACTACTTTATTTATCTGGTCTGTATTGTTTAATGTCTTTTTTTTTTTTTATAGTTTAACCTATTGAATCTTCTCCTATTCTTGTAGTTTGTACTATTCATTTTATGCGCATATTTTATTTTTTATTTTTTGTATAGAATTATTTTTTTATTGAAAATTACAAATACCTTGTTATCATATTAAATGAGTTTTTAGATTTTACTAAAGCATCAGATACTTTGAGTGAATCTACTGTTATAGATTTTTCGTCATTAGTATCAATGTATAATAAGGTTGATATAATGTAAACTTCATACTTCAAGATATATGAGTTTAAAATGGTTCCAATTATGGAGTATGCCTCAAATGTTTGGGGCTATAACTTTTATTTTATTTTATATTATTAGGCACAAAAGAGATATACGATTTTTTCTCGGTGTACAATAATGTACTTCTAATCCCGCTATTCATGGTGATATGGGCTGGATACCGCCTAAAACTAGAAGACAAACAGCTTACAATTATTGATTCGTACTACGAATCAGTAGTGTTATTTTTACTGGTTAAGCCGGTGCTAGGGGGCCTGAGAGGTGTTTCTTCTTTCATTACTTCTCATGAACTGACTCAACAAAACCGAGTCTGCTGCTTTATTCTCTTAATTGAGTTTGTTGCTCACAAAGATCACCTTTATCAGTATTTATTGAAACGACTGATACCTACGCATAATAATAGTACAAGCCTTATAAAAAAATATCTTTCTTTGGAATTATTCAAAATGTAATAGCAATTGATCGCATGTTATTAAAACAATGTGTAAAGGACTTAACAGTGTTTCGGTTTTGTCATTACATCATTACGTCTTTTCTACCAGAAGTTAAATCGAAATTGATGACAACGTATGAGGAAAATGGCTCAATGATGTCAATTCTCAAACCAAACTGAGCAAACACAAACTATTGAAAGAAACATGTGAATGCAAAAAGTATGTTCAGTTAAATTTAGGAGAAACGTACGTTCTGTTATTGCTCAATTTAGAGCAGATTCATTGTCAGTCGAATTAGGCCGATACCACAGAATTCCATGATAATATATAAGCAATGTAATGCTTAATGTGTAGAAACCGAAAATCACTATCTATAGAGGCACAGAGATTCTCGAATATGAATTATTGCATAAAGTAAATGACTGGTGTCTAGGCAGAGCTACTGAGGCAGAACAAATCAAAGTGTTTTTATCAAATGGAACTATTATATTAAAACGGGAGAGTTTATTATACATGCCCGAAAAGTCGTATAACCTCATTTGTACTATATTTACTATCAGTAAGATTAAATATTGTCCATAATTTTTTTTACATCTTTTGAGAGTTTTCAGCCCTTTATATGAAAACCTGAAATGTGCTGATAAAACATATAACATGAATCGAATTCAGCTTAAAAATATAAAATTCTTAAAAAATGAAACATGGATAATCCTAAATTCCATCCCTTTAAACTGAATATCTTTTTCAAAATTCTTTTATAGAGCGTTAATATAAAAAAGATCGAACTTTTCTGTTTCAAACGCATTTGTATTGGTAATGCTAGTAAAACATGTCAAAATAATTTTAGCTAGCATATATTAGAATTAGGAACAAGGAAAGATGCACTAACTCGAAGTACTTAGAGGTGGGCACTTTGGAATTTTGACTATTGTATAATTAGGGGTAGTTTAGTACACGTTATACATATATACACATTCAATATGAAGTTGGTGCTGATAATTTATCAATAGATTTGGAGAGTGTATTCAGCTATTACTGTAGTTTGTAATACTAGTATATATTTCATGTGCAAATTTTTTTTTTTTGTATTGAATAATAGTAATTTTGTTACCAAGAAAACCCCCGCAAAGGTTTCAGTGATAACACCATGATAACACAACATTCTTGCGTTTGAGTTTAACCCCAGGGACCCTAACCGTTGGTTAACTCTAGCCATAAATTAGATTTTCAGAACACGATTTAACCTCAAGTACGTTTGATATTAGATTAATATAAATGTTTGAAAAATAATTTTGTTTAATATAATGTACCTATCTTATGGTTTGTACGGTGCAACCTAAGACGTATTTTCTGTATGAACAGTTTCCTGGGATACCCGTATACTGTATCAGCAAGGCTGCTTTAGACAAACTTACCAAGGAGCTCTCAATGGGTGAGTATTTACACCAAGGTGTTTGCAGTGGGTGAGTATTCACACAAAGGTGTTCGCAAAGGATGAGTATTCATAACAAGGAGCTCGCCACCGCTGATTATTCACACCAAGGTGTTCGCAATGGGTGATTATGCACACCAAGGTGTTCGCAATGGGTGAGTATTCACACCAAGGTGTTCGCAATGGGTGATTATTCACACCAAGGTGTTCGCAATGGATGATTATTCACACCAAAGTGTTCGCAATGGGTGAGTATTCACACCGAGGAGCTCGCCACCGGTGATTATTCACACCAAGGTTATCGCGATAGGTGAGTACTCATAACCAGGTGTTCGTGATGCGTCTGTTGTCAGTCAATGCAATAAAGGTGATCGAACACAAACAATAAAAATAAAAAACAACAAGACTCGGATTTATCGAGGTAATAGAAGTGGATATACACATCCAATCAAAACCACTGATAGAAACAAACGCTAATTACAAAGATGAATAAAAGGCAAGACATGTCATCACAAACACAAAAGGGCTGACAATAGGGCTACCGCCTTGGAACGGTCAGTGGCAAAAAGTCCGCTGGGGTTTAAACCAGGTTCTAGGGTACGAGATACGGGACAGTGTAAATATAAATATCCCCGTCAGGTTATATTCTCTTACAAACAATAAATTCAGCCTTAATATACAATATGCAATATAAGTATGAGACCAAATGATCATGTATATATGAATACCCTAGAAGGCCATCAAGCAAGAACTCAGTGACTTGACAGAAGCCAGAGCAACAAGAGAACCAACCATTCAGGGTACGACAAGACAAGATTTAAGACAAACACCAAACGCTACCGTCCTTTGAGGATTTAGGTAGACGTCATCATAGGGTCCACTATCTGTCCGGTCATCACCACACCATCTTATCAATAATAAGCTTATAACAATTGCTCAGATTCAAAAAACTTTTGCAAGGGAAAATACTACATTTTGGGCCTGTAACAATATAAAAGCGTTTTTTACAAACGGTAGTACACTATTTGGACTTACCATGAAGTTTGTGAATCACTTATTTTTCTATTAGATAATATTTTCGTCAGGTATGGAACTACCGTTTATAGAAAAAATGTTGGTATCCCTATTGGTACGAATTGTGCACCCCTTGTCGCAGATAGTTTTATATTGCTATGAAAGAGATTTCATGTTGAGTCTTTCACCAGATACCCAGGCAGATGTTCTAGAAGCCTTTAATGACACCTCTCGATATCTGGATGACATATTGAACATTGACAACATTTTCTTTTCTACTATAGTTAATAATATATATCCTAAAGAACTTCAACTTAACAAAGCTAATATTTCTGATACTAATGATTCTTTTCTCGATTTACACTATCTATTGAAAATGGTGAAATTTTAATTTTGATATTGTTCCCCGAGCAACTTCTTATGGGGTTTATGTGTCTCAACTTATTCGTTTTCATAGAGCTTGTACTCGAGTTGAGGATTTCAATATTCGTAATCTTTGTATAACTAAAAAGCTTCTCCATCAGGGCTACCGTTACCATAAACTTCGTAAAACCTTTACAAAATGTTATTATCGTAACACTGATCTTCTTTCCAAATAAAAAGTTATTTTAAGAACTCTTCTGCGGCAAGGACTATCACAACCTGACTTTTTTGGTGACGTGATTTACAAACTTCGTAAGACCCTTGGTCATGATCACTTTCATACCATTTTTATTAAACTTGTTAAAAGATTTATCAAAAGAGGTTATGACCCTATCATTTCGCAATGCACTGTATGCTTGGTAGTGGACCCATTTACAGTTCGTCACTATGATTTCCTCTTTCATTGTGCGATGACCGGACAGGCTGTAGACCCTATGATATCGTCTACCTAAAGCCCAAAAGGACGGTGAGATTTGAGTTTGTCTGCAATCTTGCTTGTCGTGCACTCAATGGTTTATTCTCTTGTTGCTCTGGCTTCTGCCAAGTCATTGAACACCTTCTGTGTGGCTTTCTAGGCTATTGTTGTGTTGTATTTATATATACACGAGCATCTTTGTGTTTTACATATATTGCCTATTAATCTGCCTTGTTAGTTAGAGAATAGTTCATGGCGTGGATTTCTTTCTTTACACTGTCCCGTTTTATAGGTATGACAGTAGGGTAAGTGTGAGGTGTGGTGCACCCTAGAACCTGGTTTAAACCATAAGCGACCTTTTTTACCACTGACGTTTTCAAGGCGGTAGCCCTATTGTCAACCCTTTTGTGTTTGTGATGTCTTATTTGACCTTTATTCATCTTTAAAGTGTTCTTTGTTTCTGTTTATTGTTGACTGTCGTCCTTGAATGCTACATTTCCTGTTTATTTTTGTATCTATATTGTATAAGTGTTTTATTTATGTGTTAATTATTTGTCAAAAATTGTTGCACTTATAGTTATTATATATAGATAAAATGGGTGTTATAATTTTGATATGGTCTGATGTATGACACAAAATAAAACAAAAATAGAATAGAAGGACACGTAAGGAGCTTGAAAATCAAGTTATAAATGTTATATGTGTTTATTATTTTAATACCAATAAAATAGATATTGTAACTGCTATTAGAACATGGATGGGTATTTCAATGTTGAGATGGATTGTAGATGCGCAATAAATTGCCAAAACCAAACCCCCGGAACGGAGTCTAAAACACACCAAAACTGATTGGTGAAGTCATTTCACATCAATTGATATATATTTTATAAATGCGTATTACAGGCCAAAAATGTAGTTTTTTTCTCTAGCGAAAGAGTTTTGAATGAGAGCAATACGTTTGTTGTTGATAAGGTGATGTGTTAAGGTTGTATATATTGAAAGCTCATAAGTACTTAGAGATGAGAAGTTTTTATTGCAAGTTTTATCAAGAACGTCCCCTGAATTTATATTTAACCAAAATTAATTATTACCAGAATCGTCATAAGCTTTAGCACAATATTGTTTAACGTAATCTTTAACGACAGTAAGACAAGATGTTAACAGTTTGGCGATGTTTGTAGTGCTGCAGGCACTAGAATTCGAATAAAGTGGACTTACGTAATTTGGGAATCCAGTACATAGTTGGAAGTTTGTTTTGCTTTTCGTCTACCCCAGCCTTGATATTCATGGAAACAACATCGTCTTGAGTAGGACTGGAGTATACAAATGTGTGCTTCCAAAACATTTATGTTCACAAAACTTCTAAAGATACACCTGTTTGACAAACATATTGTATACTACAATGTGGTGTATTTCAAGTCAAAACCTAAATGACGTGAAATGTACGTCACTATTTGAAGCTAGACATACATTAGACATTTTGACAGAATACCTATCACGCCCCCTAGTACTGGCGTGGGCGGCTTACTTTTTTAATGATATGGTAATTCACAGTCAGGTGTCTTACACGGACTGGTAACGTTCTATCTAAGGGACAGTAACATGTTAATTTCGCCTATCTACCTACCGTTATATGCTGGCTGGAAATGTATATATAAATATATTGTTTATATGTAATGAGTATTTTTATGCAATAACTACTCTCCTACTTTAATTCTGTAGTGTCGAGAATTATATTTTAAGAAAATGAAAAATAATAGTTTCCAAAAGACACCGATATGTTATATGTTTGCTTACTTTTTATCTTTAATGTGTTGTTATTTTCTCAGAGGTTGCTGCACAAGGCGTTCGAGTCAATTCAATAAAGTAAGTAAAGTAATAACACGTTTTTCATTGACTTTAAGTGTGCTGAAACTTGGGGAAATACGCACTAAGAACATTCTCCGTTTCATGCCAATTTTAAATTCCAAACCTAAAAGTAATAAAGATATCCACGCCAGGTTATAATCACAAATAAACACGCTTAGTAAAGAGTGTACGAATGTGATTATGACCAAGGATCTTACGACGTTTGTAGATCACATCACCATAGAAGCCGGGTTGTGAAAGTCTTTGTCGCAGAAGAGTTCTTAAATTACTTTTATATTTAAAAAGTAGATCAGGGTTATGAGAGGTATAGAGTTTGGATTTTCAAAATGTGTATGTTATATATATATACCTCGTCGTCAGTATGTTTATATATGTTGTAACATGTGGCTGTTATTGGCGGGATAGGATAGCTACTTTGACGTGTGACTGATCTCTTTCATTACTAAATGTTGTGTGTTTTTCACATTAATTCGGTGCGATACTATTTTTAGGAGTATTTCAACGATACTTAGGAATTGAGAGAGAGAATGGCCGTAGTTGTCACAGGCAGTTACGTCTAGTTCAATAAATAAATTTGATGCGATTTGACTGCTTTCATCGTGCTGTTTTTATAACTGATAACTACTACTTAATATTATGTGTTATGACTTTCCGTAATTTCAGTCCAGGTGTAATCAGAACGGAAATATTCAAGAAGGGTGGAATGAAACACGAGGAAAACGACAAGGTGACCGTTTTGATATAGCATACAGATTACAAAATGAAAGCTTTCCAGATTGCAAAATGATTCTTGTTATTGATATTTACAGACAACTTTAAGCGGCGGTTCATGTCAGAAGTCTTAAATGTAACGCGTTAGGAAGAGTAAATTGCTGACGTGTTACTCCCTATTTTCTAACTCGTTAGAAATGATACTTCCCTTTATATTCAACAGAAAAGTAATGATAATTCAACATTTTCCAACGCGTTAGACACAAAAAATTCACGCGATAGTTTTTAAATGTTTTAATCCAACAGTAACGCGTCACTTGTTTAGCACTTATCGCATATTAGCTTTTGTTGTTCAGGATTCTTAAATATATAATCGTTTATATATAACAACCCTGGGTGGGGTTAGTTCATCAGTTGAAAGCTTTTAATTGAACTAGCACCTAAATATATTCAGACAATATTCGGCGTTCTTAGGGTATCAATAACACATGAACCGTTTATCTTTCACTAGTAAGCATAAAAGTGATCTCGATGTTTAAATCAAGCAACTCGCTGAGACCATACTCTATCTATTACTTGTAGCATGGTCACTGAAACATACTCTATCTATTACTTGTAGCGTGTCATTGAAAATTCTCTATAATACCACATGTGTAAAATGATATATAGGGTCCTATAGAAACCACAGCGTCCGAACGCAATGGCATCGTAGGTCCGCACTGTACTGCAAACAAGGACTTGAAACTACAATGAAAGAGACAAAAAACAACAGAAAGGTTGGTGAAGACAGGGTTACCGACTTGGAACGGTCAGTAGGCAATAAGACCTACTGGTTAGCCTGAATCGATTTTATATGCGCACAATCCTCGCTATTATCCTGTCTTCAGCGCCCAAATAGACAAGACAGTGTAAACAAAACTAAATCCCATCAAAAGGAAATCTCTAACAATAAAGTCCACATCCAGAGAAACCAACTTAAGATATACATACAAAATAATAAACATCTCAGGATGTATCCAGAATCGTACTGAACAACCATAGTAGTTGCAGCTAAAGAGAAGACCAAATCGTTTACTAGTAATTGAAAGTAACACCTGTCAGAATAAATGGTGTACTACAACTACCAGTTATTAAAGGGAAATGGACATGCTACAAAACAAATAGAGTATGGTTTCATCTCGTTGATTAATTTAATTAATTAATTTAAACACCTCGATGGGCTACGCCCATCTCGATGTTTACGCCCATCTCGATGCTTAAATTAACCAACTCAATACCTCGATGGGGTACGCCCATATCGATTTTTAAATTAACCAACTCAATGAGACCATACTCTATCTATTACTTGTAGTACGGTATAGCCAGGACCCTTTTATTACTCTAAATTAACACGATTTAATGCTTTGGGAAATGTCACCGACAATGCTACAACTGTATTAAATGATATACCTTCGCAACTTCTCGTACACTGCTTCGAAACATTACTAGAATTTTAATAGACTGCTTCACTGCGTATGTCCCGTTTCACTCAAACAAGCTTTATGTAGCAGTCTAGAATATAACTCGAAGTTTTCCATATTGGTTACGTCATCACGCCTTAGATTCCCGCCAAAACGAGTTTTCATTTAAAATCAAAGTTATCGTCCAAATTTGTTTAATGTCATTTAGCCGATTGCTCCATCAATAGTTTATTTACATGAAAATAGTAATAAAACCTTCACCTGCATTGTAAAAAAATATATGCAACGCAAATTATACATCAACACGTGTGGCTAACGGCCAATTATACATCAACACGTGTGGCTAACGGCCAAATTGCTTACATAGCAGCAGTGCACTGTTTTCTGTGCCGTTGCCTTCCGGTTAACAAAATTTCAAGATTTTGAACAAACCGAAGCTCGATACACACGAGGCGGGATCCCGAATAATGACGGGATTGGTCGAGTTTTCACGATTGAATGATATATAAATATATCTTCATTAAATGATATACTGTATAGATCTATCTTCATTAAATTATATATTGATACATATTCATTAAATTATATATGAATATCTTCATTAACTGATATATCTATATATCTTCATTAAATGATATATCTATATATCTTCATTAAATGATATATGGATACATCTTCATTAAATGATATATAAATCTATCTTCGTTAAATGATACTTAGATATATATATATTCATTAAATGATATATAGCTATATCTATATTAAATGATATTAAGAGGATCTTACATGAGTTGGATAACAGTATATGATGTGAGGTTATGCCGAGCATTATATCAATTTTATCCAACGAGTTTAATAAATTCAATATTATATAGGCACGAATATGAGATTCTATACATACATAACTCCAAAAAAAGCCTCATAAGCATTAGGGTAGCTGCCTATATATAACGGTGTCGTACGATGACGTCGTATGTTTGTATGATGACTCGGGTGTTCTTCATACGACGCAGAACAACGGAACTACCTCGTCGATTTCTATAATCCGGTACTTTAATGGTTACGAAAATGGACGAGACAATTCCGATGTATTCCGAGGTGTACGGAAAAGACCGAACGATTATTCGGCCTTCATTTACATATTTATTTCGCAATTGAAATATAATAAATATATCATGGCTTTATTACACTCCTATACCGCAAGTTATGTGATGAGCAAATATGCAGAAGAAACGCTCGTATTCAAGTGTTATCAATTAGGGCCTACCTCAGATAAGTTACCAAAATGATATACAGGGTCCTATAGAAACCACAGCGTCCGAACGCAATGGCATCGTAGGTCCGCACTGTACTGCAAACAAGGACTAGAAACTACAATGAAAGAGACAAAAAACAACAGAAAGGGTGGTGAAGACAGGGTTACCGACTTGGAACGCCCAGTAGGCAATAAGGCCTACTGGTTAGCTTGAATCGATTTTATATGCTCACAACCAAGATGTGGAGCTTGACAGTCAACAGTGTATTGCCAGCCAGTACATAAAATTCGATATTTGTAAAGCTTATAGTTAGAATGATACCAGTATATGAAACAATAGTGCATCTAATGTATCTGTATACACAACTAATAACAGTTTACCCCCGCACATCGTCCATTCAAAACCTTCGCTGTCTATTAAGATATTATAAACTATTAATAGAGATATTTTCGGAAGTGCATACATGCTTATATTTATCATGTTTTCTTTTTTAGTTCATGGAGAACGAAAATAGTCAACACCCTCTTGGCCGTGTAGGAGTTCCTCTGGACGTAGCCAAAGCTATCGGGTTTCTGGCATCCGACGATTCATCCTTTATCACTGGGGAAACCATGTTTGTGGATGGCGGGCGACACACGAAACCAGTGTAGTGTATTCGCTGCATTTGGTCTACTAGTATCATTATTTGAACTAGTTCTGTATTGAAAATAAATCACAATTGCAAAAAGAGTGATTTGATGCGTAGATTCGAGATTTCACCCAAAGAATGAGCCTCAAAGATTTCCCCACTGACCCTTCCAATGCGGTATCCATATTGTCAACCCTTTTATATTTGTGGTGTCGCTTACATCTATATTTCCATGTAATTGTTTCTTGGTTTGTTAATGAGTTTTTGGTTGTCTGTGATTTGTGAATAATGCCTTTCCCGTTCGACTTTTATACCTACATTTAATATTCTTGGCGACTTCAACTCATGAATAGATCAACAATGTGAGTATATGCTAGACTCTGGTTTGTGCCCATCAAAATTATAGGTCTATTAATCGGTTCTTAAAATACCCGTGATTGAATATGCGTTAAATGAATATGAATTGGTACCTCTTAATTCGACGCTCCAGTCTTTGCGTTTGGCATGACAGGTTAAAGTCTGTTGCATTATATATTATGTCTATAGAGTTTGGCAAAATATGTTAGTTATATATGTTAGTTATATATATATACCTCGTCGCCAGTAGGTCTAGAAACAGTGTACATCTAATTGCAAAATTTGCCTGTTGATGGCGGGATAGGCAAGTTATATGTGTAAAAAAAACTTTACGAATCAAAATTAATCTTATGCTACTCTTCTAGCTTCCTATATGCTTCATTTATTATTTTATACTATACTCGTAATGTCAGCGATGACCCTTAACCGAAAAATAAAAGTTATTATATTATGTTCTATTCTTTTCTATTTCATTCCATTCTATTACATTAATATATACAGAAATTGATGAAGCTCTGTCATCTTTACCTTAAATTATAAATGGCATGTGCAACCCGTCTAGTCAATATTATTGTTTACGTGATATGTCAAAGGGTACCAGTCACATGTAATATCCCAAATGATCAGAAACAAGTAAACTGTTTGATCACCATTTAACTATTGTTTTGGATAATATAGATGCAGTAGGGAGATCTGGAGACCCAGATCGGGTATTACACAATATTTTTGAGGATACAATATCATTTTTAAAGCGACTGGAGGCGATTTTATATGTTTATTAATTGTCAAATACAAACGAAAACCCTCAAAATCTCTTTCAGCTTCATATAAATTATATAAATTATATTTAGCCGAATGTTACCTTCTGTTTGATTATTGTTTGTGCACATGTTTTGAGTGGAAACGCGACAACACGGTTGGTGTGTGTTGCTTTAACATAAGTGTACATTTAAATGGAGCTGATATTTACAACATTTAATTAAAAAAATGTGTACTTCAATCACATAACATGAATGACAGTCAGACAGCATCATATGAATTAATATTAATGAAAAACTAAACTAAATAATACAATCGAATGGATCATGCCCTAGTTAGGTGCATATGCACACTAAATATGAAACTGAAACACATTATGATGGTTGTATTTGTTTTTGGATTGACATCAACTAATTACTAAAGGGAGAATCCTCAAGAAACAACTAGTACACACAGTATAGAAAAGTAGGCTAGCAGACTATTTCAAATATTTCAATATTTCAAAGATGGCTGATATGAAAGGACTGAGAGGTAGGTGCGTTTAAAGTTTTCCGGCCAGATTTACCTCATTTCCCCGTGCAGTCACGCAGTGGTAACAGTAGTATCTACGTCATGCAAATACTACTTATTTTTACATACAATCAGTACTGTTATTCATTCGATCTTTGGAGATCGCTGAGCCCGATACTTATATTTAATTATCGGTGGTACTTTTTCATTTCTTTTTGTTTTCTTACTTAATTTTCGATTCAGTGGTTCCACTACTCCGGCCGATTAAAGGCTCTGGGTAGTGTTTAACTTATAGGATATGTTGTCTGCTTTTTAATTTAGTCTTTTGACTGTTACTTGTGATATGCAGGCTTCATAACAGCTGCTCCCAACTAAATTCCATTATGTTTATTTCGCTCTTCGGGGCATTTTATTAGATACTGGGACCATACGCCGTACGACATGAGGAAGAAAGACACTCCATGTCCACCGCCAAATGCATGCCATCTTCGGGATGGTTAATATTTTGTAATATTGGTTTTATTAATATTGAGTTCTGCTCAAACCGGGGCTAGAGGGCGTGAGCGGTAGCTAGCATATTTCACTACCGCTCATGAACAGTCTCAATCTAACCAAGACTGCAATATTTCGTAAGTGTCGTTTTCGGCCGTTTCCAAAGGTCCATTATCATACTCTTTTTTATAGCACAGTGGCGTTGCTTGTGCATTGTGGCGGCAGTAAAACGTCTCCCCGCGCTTGCAATCAGTACTGCTATTCATTAGATCTTTGGAGATCTCTGAGCCCGATACTTATATTTAATTATCGGTGGTACTTTTTCATTTCTTTTTGTTTTCTTACTTAATTTTCGATTCAGTGGTTCCACTACTCCGGCCGATTAAAGGCTCTAGGTATTGTTTAACCAATTATAGGATAAGTTGTCTGCTTTTTAATTTAGTCTTTTGACTGTTACTTGTGATATGCAGGCTTCATAACCGCTGCTCCCAACTAAATTCCATTATGTTTATTTCGCTCTTCGGGGCATTTACTTTTATTAGATACTGGGACCATACGCCGTACGACATGGGGAAGAAAGACACTCCATGTCCACCGCCATATGCATGCCATCTTCGGGATGGTTAAAATGTTCTATTGATTTTATTAATATTGAGTTCTGCTCAACCCGGGGCTAAGGGCGTGAGCGGTATCTATCATATTTTACTACCGCTCATGAACAGTCTCAATCGAACCGCGACTGCACTATTTCATATGTGTCGTTTTCGGCCGTTTACAAAGGTCCATTATCATACTCTTTTTTATAGCACAGTGGCCTTGCTTGTGCAGTGTGGCGGCAGTAAAACGTCTCCCCGCGCTTGCAAGCAATCAGTACTGTTATTCATTTGGTCTTTGGAGATCGCTGAGCCCGATACTTATATTTAATTATCGATGGTACTTTTTCATTTCTTTTTGTTTTCTTACTTAATTTTCGATTCAGTGGTTCCACTACTCCGGCCGATTAAAGGCTCTGGGTAGTGTTTAACTTAAGGGTTATGTTGTCTGCTTTTTAATTTAGTATTTTGACTGTTACTTGTGATATGCAGGCTTCATAACAGCTGCTCCCAACTAAATTCCATTATGTTTATTTCGCTCTTCGGGGCATTTTATTAGATACTGGGACCATACGCCGTACGACATGAGGAAGAAAGACACTCCATGTCCACCGCAATATGCACGCCATCTTCGTGATGGTTAATATTTTGTAATATTGGTTTTATTAATATTGAGTTCTGCTCAACCCGGGGCTAGAGGGCGTGAGCGGTAGCTAGCATATTTCACTACCGCTCATGAACAGTCTCAATCAAACCGAGACTGCAATATTTCGTAAGTGTCGTTTTCGGCCGTTTCCAAAGGTCCATTATCATACTCTTTTTTATAACACAGTGGCGTTGCTTGTGCATTGTGGCGGCAGTAAAACGTCTCCCCGCGCTTGCAATCAGTATTGTTATTCATTCGATCTTTGGAGATCGCTGAGCCCGATACTTATATTTAATTATCGGTGGTACTTTTTCATTTCTTTTTGTTTTCTTACTTAATTTTCGATTCAGTGGTTCCATTACTCCGGCCGATTAAAGGCTCTGGGTAGTGTTTAACCACTTATAGGATATGTTGACAAGAAAGACACTCCATGTCCACCGCCATATGCATGCCATCTTCGGGATGGTTAAAATTTTGTACTATTGATTTTATTAATATTGAGTTCTGCTCAACCCGGGGCTAGAGGGCGTGAGCGGTAGCTAGCATATTTCACTACCGCTCATGAACAGTCTCAATCATTTTCGGCCGTTTCCAAAGGTCCATTATCATACTCTTTTTTAGTAGCGGTTTTAAATATATGTTTTCTCCGGGACTATCACGAAATATTCATATGATGTTTAAGAGTTAAAGGTTTTAATTGATAACATTACGTGATCCCGCTTTAATTCCATTAAGAGATGGAAAAGCTTACATTAGCAGGATTTTCTAATGGAAATTTCAGCAATAAAAAACCTTTCAAAACATTTTTACAGAAAAAATGCGATAATCTGTTTAAATTACCTATTAGATATTAATTTTACAATATGCAAAATTTTTAAGCCGAAATTAAAGGGGTTGATGCACTTTTTTAAAACAATATTTATTTCAAAGGGTACTGAAAACCTTGAACAAAGCTGAAATAATTATCAAAATGCCATGAAAAATAAAGAAGTTATGTCCTATTGAAAATGAGCAAAGAAACACAAATTTGTGAACGATGACGTCATCGCTCCTCTTATACCATATTTGGCATTCTGATTAAATGTCTTTTAAAGCTAAGAAATTCGTTAGAAATTAAATATAAGCATACAGTTTATACATTTTACAAATGTATATTTATTTTTCATCAATTTGCTGGGATTTTCTTTACTTTACAACATAATTTGTCAGTATACCATATATAGCAAAAAGGCGTGATGACGTCATCGTTCTAAGATGGCCGCCTTCATTCATGTTCTTTGTAAATTTTCAATCGGCCATATCCTTTTATTTTTCATGGCATTTTGAAAAAAAATTCAAGTATTTTTAAGGTTGTCCTTTTAAATAAATATTGTTTGAAAATAGTGCATCAGCCCATTTAAGGTTTTATTTCATACCCCAGCCAACCTTGTTTTTGCTTCTTGGAGAAAGGGTTGGATGGGGTATGAAAGTGAAAACTCGGACCACGTAATGAATACTGCAAAAAGGGTGGCCATTCACCTTTAAAATAATTCATAATTAAATCATTCTGAATTTTAGAGGATTACAATGTTATAGACATACTTCCGAATGTCCTATATGCACATTCCCTGTAATGCCTTTTGTTTCCCTGTATTAATAATGATTAGATGTGCAGTTGTTGCAATTGTTTATCTTGCAAGTCCATCATTAAATCAGTCGTAAATCGTAGAATGTTTGATTTATGTCTAGCCAGTTGACAAGCCCATCATTATTTCAACTGTTAATCGTAGAATGTTTGATGTATGTCTAGCCAGTTGACAAGCCGATCATAAAATCAGCTATTAATTGTAGAATGTTTGATGTATGTCTAGCAGTTGACAAGCCCATCATTAATTCAACTGTTAATCGTAGAATGTTTGATGTATGTCTATCCAGTTGCCAAGGCCATCATTAAATCTGCTGTTAATCGTAGAATGTTTGATGTATAATGATATATAGGGTCCTATAGAAACCACAGCGTCCGAACGCAATGGCATCGTAGTTCTGCACTGTACTGCAAACAAGGACAAGAAACTACAATGAAAGAGACAAAAAACAACAGAAAGGGTGGTGAAGACAGGGTTACCGACTTGGAACGGTCAGTAGGCAATAAGGCCTACTGGTTATCTTGAATCGATTTTATATGCGCACAAAGGTAGCACAATCACTATATATGGTATGTCATAGATAGATAGATCTTTATTTACAATGTCCAATAGGCTTAACAGCCCATGAGGATACAAAATACAATTACAAAGCATGACAACAGTGTAGTTATTACAAACAATAAATGTCCAAATATGCAGTTTATCTTAACTGAGCTGATACAATGAGAAGGCGTTTATATAACACTTCCTTGCATCAATAAATTACAATTCATCACAATTGCCTTAACATATGAATTATATCAAAACAGCGTGTTATCCGTATGATAAACATAAATCATATAATGTAAATATTAGTACAGATATACATGTCTATGGTGATTACTTTAACTTAGTTTGTTTATCACAGACTTTAAATTAAAATGACATAGATACCCGTTGTTGAGTGAAGACAGTTTTAACCCAGTAAATGAAAACACTTCACTGACAGTCAAACTACAAGACACGCAGTCCCAGTAAATGAAAACAATTTACTGACGGTCCGTATTACCAATGTGCTTGCATTCTTCACCAAAAATCCTTTCTAATTAAAATGGTCAATATGCTTTTTATCATATTGATCAATACGTACATAAGCTTACAAAAAAGAGTACGATAATGGACCTTTGGAAACGGCCGAGCACGACACATACGAAATATTGCAGTCTCGGTTTGATTGAGACTGTTCATGAGCGGTAGTGAATTATGATAGCTACCGCTCACGCCCTCTAGCCCCGGGTTGAGCAGAACTCAATATTCATAAAATCAATAGTACACAATTTTAACCATCCCAAAGATGGCATGCATACGGCGGTGGACATAGAGTTATATGCTTCCCATTGTCGTACGGCGTATGGTCCCAGTATCTAATAAAAGTGAATGCCCCGAAGAGCGAAATAAACATAAAGGAATTTAGTTGGGAGCAGCGGTTATGAAGCCTGCGTATCACAAGTAACAGCCAAAAGACTAAATTAAAAAGCAGACAACATATCCTATAAGTGGTTAAACAATACCCAGAGCCTTTTATCGGCCGGAGTAGTGGAACCACCGAATCAAAAATTAAGTAAGAAAACAAAAGAAATTGAAAATGTACCACCGATAACTAAATATAAGTATCGGGCTCAGCGATCTCCAAAGATCGAATGAATAACAGAAGTAGCTCTCCGAAGTTTTTTCCGAAGTGGGGTTCTGGGGGAGTTTTTTCCGAAGTGGGTTTGCGGCTTGTAACTGATTGTTGTTTCCGATCAGTTTTCCGACGATTTTAGCTTGTAAGACACATTGATTCTACTGAACGGTGGCAGAGCTACGGTGGTATGTGCTTGGGTGATATTAAAGCACAGTTGGTGATTCTGATAAAAGTTGGTCCGAACCCAAACTATATTATGGTGCACTTTTGAGGCAATGAATGAGGACTGATGTCTTTATTTACAATCAGAAATTCATTTCAAGAGAGCTACCAGATGTTAACGTAATTTGGTCAGAACATTTGCAGGTTTAAGTATCACTATGCAAATGTTAATGTGGCAATGGACGTCGAAGAAACAATTTTTACAGCAGCTTGTGTACTGAGAAACAATGGGCCTTTTGGGCTACAACCCCTCTTCCTATATCCGAACGGATGATAAAACCTAACTTTTAAAGAACTGTCTTAGAGACACTCAAAAATGACCAGCAAATTAGGGGTAATCTGATGCTTTCAGCCTCTAATATTTCACTGAAGGTGGCCACCCTCAGAATGGCAGTAAATAATTTTTACTTTTTGCAACTATACTCTCAGTACAACTGTATCCATAAAAATGCATATTTCAGTCAAAATATCCTAATTCAACATGTTTTATGATGGAAATATAATATTTTTATGTTTTATGGGGATTTGTTATGGTTTGAGTAATTTAATCCAATCAGAATCTACCTTACAATCTGAATATATGCTCTAATAGACCTATACTTTCTTCAACCAATCAGAAGGCCCAAATCAATAGTGGTATCTGACCAGGTAGCTCTCCACCGTGAGCTATAATCGCCGTAGGAAACATACGTCACATTTCAATCACATGTCTGTAACACTGAATGATAGCATATTTATGCATTTCTTACTCAGTAAGGGTTATTCCATTCTAACATACCTCAGAACGGCAATTTAATATCTGTGTGATACCTATTTCCCACAACTTTGTTCTGTAAACTCAATTTTGAATCTATGGACGGGTGTTCAATTTCAAAGTTCCATCTTGGGGTCCCATGTATATTTTAATGGAATATACCTTAACTAGACTATGGAACATAAGAACAAACTGAAATTCTGTGATGGAGAATGTAGTTAAACAAACAGAACAATATAAGCGAACAGAGCAATGCAGATTGTTGACATGCAGTCCTCAATTTTACGAAGAAAAACGCCTTTTCCAACGGTTATACCATATGCAGCAGAATGAGACATAAACCTAGTGTGTTGTAAGTGGAACGGTTAGGTAATGTGTCTCTATTTGATACAAACTTCCCTCGACGACAACACACTAGCAATGCATGAAAAGTAATGAGTTTCTGCGATTACTTCGAATTAGATGGTAATATGTTGTAACATGTGCCACATATGTGTTACTTTCTTATTATTTGCATGTTTCTTTCATATAAAATATGTTATTTACGTATGTGCCACATGTGTAAATGATACATATGTGTCACATATGTACCACATATATTTTCACGTTGAAAATATACCTGTGCCACATATGAAATTTATACATATGTATTTCATATAAATCTATATAATACAATACATAAAGTATTTTTAAAAAAAAAATCTTGTAGAAAACAACCTATTTAAGTCTTAATATTATTTAGTAAAGAAATAATATTTTCATATGTATTACATATGTGTTTCATATCAAATACATATGCGGAATACATATGTATAACATATATACATGTGAATTTCATGCCTAGATATTTTTCCTGTGTACATAGTATTTCATTTAGCTACAGAACTCACACGGCAAACATTATACAACATTATTTACTGTATCTTATAAAAGGCAAATGGGAGTTTGTAAATCATATAACGTATGCTAATAACTTCAACATAGATGACAAAAACATCTTATACTTGCAATGACGGGTTGTGGGTGGGGATAGCAGTTGTTACTGTGAGATGTACGAACGACCATTACTTATTGGGGATCGATTTAGCTCCGTGTTGTCTATTTAGCAAAGACTGCATGCAACGTTTTCACTGAAGCAAGTCCACACTGGAGCTGCGTGTTTATTGTATGTATTCATCCAATGCCTCGGTATTAGTCTAATACGACGTTTTCACTGAAGCAAGTCCTCACTGGAGCTGTGTGTTTATTGTATGTATATATATATGTATTTTGGGAGTTGCCGACCAAAATCAATAAAACATCAAAAAAACATCAAAATCATCAAAAAAACATCAAAAAAACATCAAAATCATCAAAACATCAAAAAACATCAAAAAAACATCAAAATCATCAAAACATCAAAAAATCATCAAAACCTAAATTTTTTGATTTTTGTGGACTAAAATCACCATAATCACTAAATCATCAAAATTGTGAACTAAAATCACCAAAATTCTGGACCAAAAACCCCTAACATGGTCAATATCTGTCAAAAAAACCATAACCTACCTGTCCATGGACTAAAATACATAGCCCACCTGTCCATGGCTCAAACTATATATATTCTGGCTCAAAATATATATATTCTGGACCAAAATATATATACTTCCCACACACTAATAAGCGAAACTAACGATGCTCAACGTATCGTCTTACCAGCAGGTCACCTGCCGGTGGCTTCGCCCGCCATGGCTTCGCCATGGTGCTAGCACCGGTGCCGCCGGCTTCGCCCGGCATGGTCCCACACATATAACGCCTATAATGCTGAAATAAGCGAGGCTTCTGACCCACCGGTGGCTTCTCCCGCCATGGCTTCGCCATGGTCATCTCGCTATACCTAAAGCCCATTGGAGCACAGGGAATTCAAGGTGTAGCTGGTCCTCTCGCTATAACGTGATTAAACATGAATACGTCTAAATTTTAAGCACTCAGCATTATAATCTTTAAATTTCCAATAACTTGCCATTATTCTGACTGAAACTCCACCACAATCAACACAAATTTTATTTTTTGCTCTTGTACCTTTTTTACATATTGAGCACGGCAATACATGACTTGTTTTTAATAAATACTTATGCAAACTGCAATAATTAGAATCTTTTGTAGTCTTATTTTTACATGGACTGTGTAATCCAATTTTAAGAAATTTGCAAACATTGATTTCTTTTTGATAATTGATTTCCATTATTTCTTTGTATTATATATATATATTTCTTTAATACATTTATATCATAAATATCATGCATATGACTTAGTAGAGGGGTAAAAAAAAAAGAAGCATTTTTAAAGTAAAATTTGTATTTCTTAAGTCATTTTAAAAACTTAAATTTTCCGACCTTGAATACAAAGGTGGTGGATCATACTCATACACATTACTAAAACAATTTATCACACACTTTTTAGACTTTTTTGTAAAGTTGCCATTGCTTCCTTTCTTCCCTGCTCCACTAGTTCTTTTTTTTGAACTTCGCTAATTTCAAGTTTCTTTTGTTGTTTCAAATTATAGTATCTCTCCAGTTCATCCAAAATCAACTTAAACTCTTGCTCAGATATCTGTGCATCACTCAATGCTTTTGATATTAACTGCTTTATACTATTCAACTTAGACTCTGCCAAAGTTTTTATTTTATGATGTTTTTGAGCTTTTACATTAAGCTTGCGTCTGATGAAATTAATACAAACACCTGTAGCTCCACATATTATTGCTGCTATTTCTAAAGGTAACAAAACTGGAACAACAAATCCAATCCCAGCCATAATAACACCTGCAGATATTAAGGTAGTGTCAATTCCATCCGTGATATTAATACCACGTTTATATTTTTTATAAAGAGACTTGCGTGTGTCTCGCTCTGTAATTAACTTTTGTTCAATCTCTGAATTTTTTTGTAATCTATAATTCTGTACGTCCTCTGGCAACGGAGGATATAAACTTGGTGCTGTCGGTTGCTTCATTTTTTATTAATAAGAAAAAATTAAATTAATTCAATTAATAATGATGCCACCGTATTTACAGCGGTAGCGTTAGCAACCTTGCATACAAAGTTAACAACAGAACCAGCACCAATCTCTAAATGACTATCAAAGTTATCGTGTTTGCGTGGGATGGTGTGAAGCGTTATGCCATAATTGGGTTGTTCAACACCATCGACAGAAACTATTACAGTTACGTCACCAACTAATCGGTCACTTGCTAAACCTATTCCCATAATCCGACCACGGCATGTCATTAAATACCCCACATTTGTTTCTGCTCCACCGTTACCAAATGAGAGTACTCTATTCATCACAAGTGGGCCCTTAGCCTCCGCAAATAATGTTATAATCCCATATTTAAGATTATCAACTCGGTTAACAAAAGGCACAACTCGCCTATATAAATTTTGAACATTATTTATCAAAGCCTCTAAGTCTTCTGTCTTTTTAGGTCCAAATATACTCATTGTTTTTTTTTTATAAAAATATAATTTTTAAATAAATTCTAAAACACAACTCATAGGCAAACCGTGATTATCTATCTTGTTGCCATGCTCATCTCTGACTTCTATTTTTAATTCAGTAATTGCACCATTCGTACGACAGTGATATTCAGGATAAAAATGTGTATATACAATATCTCCAAACTGCTTATTTACCACAGGTATAACCCCTATAGTAGTGCTTGGTTTACCATTGAAATAATTACTACTTGTATTAATTTGTTCCAGATGAACATATAGCTGTTTATAAGGAGCTAAATCAATTGGGTAATTTCCAGCACGAATACCTTTTGACCATTTTCTATCATCAAATCCCAGCATTTTTGAAAGACTGCTTGATAATCGTGTCTC
Source organism: Cyrtodaria siliqua (assembly GCA_037043455.1). NCBI lineage: Eukaryota > Metazoa > Mollusca > Bivalvia > Adapedonta > Hiatellidae > Cyrtodaria > Cyrtodaria siliqua. The sequence goes on along the minus strand of JAWPHD010000302.1, from coordinate 366,462 downwards.
TATTGGCGTATCTAAAATGGCTGTAGCACTTTGCGTATAAATGGTGAGGATAATATCTTCATTTAGCAATTTAAACTTTTCTGCCAACTCTTCAAAGTTATAGAGTCCGCTTGGTATATGTTGCGTTCTATCTGGGTTTCTTGTCTTTATGACTTCATGATTAATATTATACCAACCGATAGTGTATGTAAAACTTTTTAATCCAACGCGCTTAGTTCCATCTCTATTATCGATATACTGTTGTAAGTTAATAGAGTTGTCTATGTTTGAAATTGTATGAAACATTTTTTTAATATATATGAATAAAAATGATTTCTAAAGAATTCAAATATAACCCAGGTGCTCACTATTCAAATACTTTCAGCAAGAAAGTGATAGATATAATAAATCAAAACATAGTCATTACATCAGACGGTAAAGGCTTTAAAGCATCATTTCCCAATGTCTTTGAAAAATACAAACTCCCATACGTTAAATCAGATGATATAGTCCAACGCTGGGAGACAGATTAGATGTTATTTTGGCAGAACCAGTTGAATTTTGCTATTTGGTGTGCGACATCTGGATGTGGCATTGATTTTAACAACCATCTAAAAGCTGATGCCCTGGTGGGTTCGTTATTTCGATTTCATGTCTACTACCAAGTCAGAAGAATATTATTTGAGATGAGTGTAGCAATGCCGCAAGACTCAAATTGGAATGCGTTTAATGACACATATAACCGAAACGCATACGAAAGAATATGTAAGGAGTTTAACGTTGACTTATATTCAGACTGGAGACAGAAACAAAGCTATAATGATGGTCCAGGAACAATTTATAATTACTGGACACATAGTGGTTATCATCCTTTGATAAATACTGTATACGACCACAAAACGATGAGTTTCACAGTCTATGAGAGTGATAAAACATATCATATTGATTACATTGCACAAGGATCTGAAGCTGACAATAGCTGGTCTACTTTTATACTAGATTGTTCATCTGGATTTACAAGGGCAGGAGTAGAAAGAATCAATGACAGCATAAGAACATACTGCTGGGCAATTTTTGGCTCACAATCCCAAACCCGAACAGATATACTTGGAACTGGAACGGCATTTGATGCACAAAAACAATTTTTAGCAAATGTAGAGGACGCAATAAACAGCCCCATCAACTTGCCCAGTCAAATTTCAAGATATAAAACCACCCTAAAATATGCAAGAAGTAAAGTAAATTTTGTTTATTGAAGTGGATTGTACATGTCTCCGAGTGACATGGAATTAAGAATTGGAACAATACAAGACTACAATAATGAAATTGTAATAGCAACCGATGCACAAACATTTGGATTGAATAATGATGTAAATGTAAAACCAGTACCACCAAAAAGTGTTCAACCTTTTCAAGGCACCACAACAAAAACATTTCTGCCGGAACATTCTGATAAATCAATACATAAAACTGTGGACCCACCAGAAATACAAAAAATAGCGATTGAACATGAAGATAATAAAACAACCATAATTGTTGGTACTATAGTAATAGGTCTTGCTGCATTACTTATCTACGAGATTTACTAAACCACTCTTTAACTGCCACATACAACAACCCGGAAACAAACACAAGTAAAGCCCATAGATTGTTACCAAGCCAATTAATAACATTACCTGTTGCAGATAAAAGCCATGATACTATTGCACCAATAACTCCTGGTAAAGCTGCTGCAGCTTTACCAGCTAGGTTGGCAAGAAGTTTACCAAGATTACTTAGTTTTTTTTTTATCCAATCCTTGGCACTTGATGAATCAGGTTTTGGAGTTGGAGCAGCACTTGATGTGGGAATAATGGCCTCAACTAATACCCCAATAATCATACCAAAGGCAGTCAAAATACTAACCATAGTAATACCTTGATCCCTAAACAAGGTTTTGATTCTCTCACCCAATGTTGTGTCTTCTTTTAACACCTTATTTATAGTTTCTTTTATCCTGTTTATTTGACTGCGTAATGCTTCTTTGTTTTCACTCGCCGCTTCAAGTCGTGCACTTTTTTCATCTTCTAAGTTTTTTATTCTGTCACGTAGGCGCTCTTGTTGAAACTCATCCTCCTGCCCGGGGGTGCTAACCTGTTCTAATTTTTGTTTTTCTTTTGCTATATCTTTATCAAGCTCAGTGAGCTTTAAGAGATTATTAGTAAGTTCTCCACGAAAGCTTTGCAATCTCTTATCTAAACCTCGTATCTCTCGCAGTGTTAGATCTTCTGGTTGAACAGCAGTTTTAGAATAAGTTTCATCTATATTACTCTCAATTATAATTACAGCATCTACTGTATTTTGTACATCTTCAGTTGTTGAAAAAGTTTGCAATGGTATATTCTCTGCAGCGATGGTATCTCTTGTTTTTACCAAGGCTGCTATTTCTGCCCTACCCCGAGCAAGTCTTTCACGTGGAACTAAATAATCATACATTTTTAAATTATTTTTTACGAAGTCAATGCCATATTTTTTAACTAAAGTGTCCAGCACATAAAACTTGATTGGTTCGTTTGGGTTATTTCCCCTGTAATAGGTAAGTGGGACGTCATCCTTCCCCAACCGAACTGCATATAGCATAGTTCTACCGATTTTGTCCTCAGCCACTCTAAAATCATCTTTATAATCAATTCCGCTGATCTCAGCATTAACTTCAGTAAAAAATTGATCTACTAACCACTTTTTTTGTGCGAGCTGTTCTTTTATTTTATCTTCCCCTTGAAGCTGATTAATATGATTATTTTCATTTACAATTTGTCTCTGGAATTCTGAGCCAGGTTGTATAAATTCTTCATCAAGTAATTCATCTACATAAGCATCTGGATCAAACGTAGGATTGTCAAACTCTGCCATTGTTTATTTTTTATTTAAAAAAAAAAATATATATATATTTAAAAATGTCAGCTTACGGAAACAAACTCAACCCTTATAGAAAAATAAGAGAACCTCATGGTGCCAAAGGCATCCGCACAAGTTTAGTAATAACTAATAATCCCTCAACAATAGACCAAAACCAGCAACAGCTTGTAAGATTTCCCAATCTAAGTACTAATGATGTGATAGTTCCTCGTACTGCTCGTCTTGCCTTTGAAATAGAACTTAAAAGCAGAACAGACTCCAACGCTACTCTATACCAGAATCTAGGTAGAGCAATTGTGAAAAAAATGACAATCAGAATAAGTGGCAATGAGGTCACGTCAATAGATGACAGTGATATATATCACAGTTATGTAGATTTATGGAAAAGCCCTAGCGAACGACAAAACATAGCTTACCAAGGTATTGGTAAAGCAAACATGTTAAAACATAGAGTTGGCGCGGGAGATAAATCCTCAGACACCAAAGATGAATCTATAGCAGCAGCTTCTCGAAATAGATTTTGTATTCCACTGGACTTTGAAATGTTAGAAAGTCATATGCCATTTTATCAAGCGGGGCTTGGTGATAGGTTAGAATATGAATTAACGTTTAACGAGTATAACAAAGTTATCAAAAGCAGTGATGCTGATGCATCTTATGTAATAAAAAATATCTGCTTGGAATTTGATATGGTTAGTGATGTTGAATTAGCCAGACAAATAAGACAGCAAATCAATGGTAAGATGTCATTTATGTATGATCGTATCTTGCGACATAGAAAAATAATAGCAAACAAATATGATACCCTTTGGAATATCAACATTAATGTACCAGCACGGAGCATGAAAGGTATTTTAATGCTGTTTGAAGACCCAGAAAGAACAGACACGGAATCCTTTTACGACCCAAAGATTGAAAAGGTTGAAATGACAATAGAGGGCGTACCAAATCAGTTGTATAGCCAGGGCATGAGGGCATACCAGCATTGGGATGAAATCAATAAATATTTTGCTTTAACATCAAAAAGAAGCAAAGAGACTGACATAGTGGCAAAGGACTTATACTTTACCCATGTTTCTCTTGAGACCTATCTAACAAAAGCATATCCTTTGTGGCTTGACCTTAGAACATGTGATGACAATTTATTACACGGCAGTGGAAAAAGAATAGAAAACGGCAGTGAAGGCATAACGATACTCATAAATAAAAAAGCAGATGCAGATCAACTTTTAAATATTTATCTATATATAATACAAGATGCGCAAATCAATTTCGAAGATGGAAGATTTAAAGAAGTACGATACTAAATATCCTAAATATCCACACAGTGCCATTATCTGTGGTCAGACAGGCTGCGGCAAAACAGAGTTTGTTCTTGACATACTTGAACAAGAGTATGTTGGAGTTTTTGAACATATAATTATATTGTGTCCAACCATAGAGTGGAACGAGGCTTATAAAAATAGACCCTGGATAGGAGATGTAAGACACCCAAAAGATAAAAAAATAACAATTGTCAATCCCGTTAGCAACGACTAAGAAATGCTACAAGAACTGTTGCGTTTATTTTTCAAACAATATGCTGGCAAGCCCACATTATACATCATTGATGATTGCTCCGCCACAAAAGAATTAACAAAGAAAAAAGATATGTTATCAGAGTTGGCATTTTCTGGTCGCCACGCCAAACAATCAGTATGGGTCATTTCACAGAGATATAATTCTGTATTGAAAGATTTGCGGGAGCAAGCAAAATGGTTGTGTATGTTTTACACCAAGGACAGAGATAGTTATGAAAATTGTTTGAGAGAAAATGATGTTATTCCAACGCTGGAAGAGAGAACCAGAATAAGAAAAGCTTTAGCAAAGACTAAATATTCCAAGTTAATTTTGAGGACTGACCAACCCACTGGTTATTGGGTTGAATAATTTTTAACAGCATTGCTTTGTTACTAACAGCATTGCTTTTGTTGCTAATAGTAATACTAACAGCAAAGTAGCAATGTTAATAGCAATACTGACATGAAAATATAATGAAAATATCAGAAAATATAGCAATGCTATAAGCCATGCTCATAGTAAATTAGTAATGCTATTAGCATTACTCATAGCAAATTAGTATTGCTAATAGCAATGCTAACAGCAAATTAGTAATGCTAATAGAAAAAATAGTATTGTTAATAACAATGCTATTAACAATACTAACCATTACTAGTTGTGTGGTGAATATCGCAGCTGGTTGTTTTGTATTTTATGTTTATTCCAAAATAAAAAATAAAATGACTACTATAAAAATGAAATAGGAAGAACTATTACAAGGTATCATACCGGAAGATTCCACGGAACGTTTCACAGATGAATCAAATCAACAAGAAACAAAAAGAGAAAGATTTTCAGCCATAGTGGCTGGCGGTGGTAGTCGTCAATATTTGGGTAAAGACATACAACTCACGACTATAGATAGCATGCGCCCAGATGAAATTAATAAACTTTACTGTAGATATGAAGAAACTTGGGGCAAGCATGGCTAAGACTTTAGGCAATTATTTTATTAACTTGTATGTGATGGGAGTATCAAAATATTTTAATATAACCAATCCACCAAAACTGACAGAAGATTTGGAGGAAGACCCATTTATTAAACATGCTTTAACAAGTGCGTGTTGTGAGTTGTATTACAAGTATGGAATGTACTTAGCGCCATTTACAGCAATGCTGACAACTGGTCGACATATTGATTTTAATAAAAATAAAAATGTAGATAATAAAAATGAAGAACCAAGTGGAGAACCAAGAGAGTGAAGTACAAAAAGTAAAAAATCTAAAAAGAATAGAAGCTGGGAAAAAAGGAGTAGCGGCAAGGAAGGCAAAGCGTTTGCTTCAAGATGCACAGGATGCACAAGATGCAGGACAGATAACAAAAGTACCAAGAGGTGAAGAGGAACCAGAAAAAATCAAAATAAATGTATACAAAAATTATATTCCACCGATTTTATTAGTAGGCTTTGCTGGGTTGGGTTTGTATATTTATAACAAGAAATCGGTAGCACCACCTGTAGCTGTGCAACCTGTTCATGTTGCATCAAAAGACTCGTTTGATTTTTTTTTTTTTTTTTTCATATTAAAAAAATGGCAGCAAGTATTGACGTAAAACAAATTGTAAATATGATGTATCACGCTGGAGTGGAAACACTTTTAACTGTTGGATATTCTGAGATTGGCAGAAAACTACTAAAAAGACCAACACCTAAAGTGGATTTTAATATGGCAGATGTTGGGATGCTGTCTGTGGATATAATGTTAGCAATGGCTATAAAGGATATGTTGATTAAGCAAGGTATTATTCCTGCGGATATTATGAAATAAAAAAAAATATATATAAAAATGGCAAGCGCAGTAGCAATGATGATAGGTGGCGCATTAACAAACGCATTGGCATTTAGCGGTTCAAATTATTTATTTTCAAAAATGGGAAGTCATTCAGATGAGGAAAGACAAAGGCATGACAAAGCCGTAGAACAATTGGAAGCAGCACAAGCGGCGTGGAATAAAAAAAGAACAGAGAGATTAGATTTTATTAACAAGCAACTACAAAAAGAGCATCATGCAGGGCAGACTTTTGATGATGTGGACCAAGCTATGAAACAGTATTATTACATAACTGGCAAACATTTGCTTTTGGAAGCGGAGCCCAAGTTGAGTGATTTTTATACACCATCTCCGGATCAACAGAATAGAGAAATTACGTTTATAGTGGTGGGCATGGCTGCAACTAGATTTGTAGCATACAAATTGAGTTCATAGTTTAAAACTATAAAAAATTGTTTTTAACTCTAAGTATGTTTACTTTGGAATGACTAAGTCAAATGCATGATACTTATTTTTTTTTTTTTTTTACATGGTTTCAATCCAAGTGGTCGCACATAATATGGTGGTTCTACACTTGCCTCCTCTATTTTATCTTTGAGATGACCAGGCGCCCATACTTCACCGTTGTCTGATAATGTTAATACCATGGATGAACCATATTGAGTATCCACTATTTTTGTATTTGTAATAGTGTATATTTCATTCTTTTCCAAGTCGGCCCATTTCTTTGTGCTATTTTGATTTTGCGCTTGCGCTTGAAGCAGTTGATCAAATCGTGCAGTTTCCATTATTTTATATAGTATATATATTTTCTTAATACATTTTAAAATGGAAAAGATTTATTACAGTCCGCAAGGATTTTGGAGAGGTTACACAGCAGTTAAAAAATTAGCAAAAGAGGCTGGTTCAGTGAAAAAAAGGCATTAGAATTTTTAAAGAAACAAGCTGTGTGGCAGATATATTTACCTGCGCCGAAGAAAATAATTAGATGTTTCTGCTAAGAATGGAGTGCATCAAGCTGATTTGTTATTTCTGCCGCATGATACTTTTGGCTTTGGCCGTGGCCGCAAGACATATAAATATGCATTGAATGTGGTTGATATTGCGAGTAGACACAAAGAAGCAGAGCCGCTGACTTCCAAGGATAGCAAAGAAGTTGCCAAAGCATTTGAAAATATATACAGTCGGCATCTAAAATATCCAAAGTTATTACAAGTGGATCCAGGCAGAGAATTTATGGGTGCAGTATCACAGTTGATGGCGAAACACAAAGTAAATATCAGACGAGGCAGAACAGAAATACACAGAGACCAGGCTATAGTGGAAAGATTTAACAGAACATTAGCTGAGAGATTGTTTGGCTATCAGTATGCTAAGGAAATAGATTCCCAAAAACGCAACAGAGAGTGGGTAAAGAGATTACCAGTTACCAGAAGTTGTTAAAGCAATAAATGTGGAGACAAAAAAGCCCCCTCCTGTTGAAACAAAAATATTAAAAGGTGATCCTATCTGTATGAATGCAAGTGTAAGATATTTATATCAACCCGAGGAACAAGAAGGTGGAAGACGTAGAGCAACTGATCCAATGTGGAGTGTAGATATTCACAAGATTAAAAGTTATATGGTGACGCAAGGCATAAGAGTTTATTATTTGAAAGCACCAGCGCCACAGAGAGGATTTGTCAAAGAAGAATTACTTATTGTTCCTGCTGATACCCAAATTCATAAGTTTTGATAAAAACCATATGCATCAGTTGTAATTCCATCTTCTCGAATGTATCTTTTAGTGTAAAATGGTGACAGTGTTACTTTGTTTACTGTTATACCATATATTTGATGCTTTTTTGATCGTATCATATTCATTTCATGGGTGTATTTTTTCTTGTTAAACAATGCATCCTTGTAGTTCTCAAAGTTGATATGTTTTTGGATTACATATTTTTTTACTCCCTTTGCTTTCTTAATAATCTGTTCATCCGCTCTCAAAATAGAATATAGCTTGGGTCTTAATCCAATATACTCAACTATAGGAACACCAGCACATTCATCTTTCATTTTACCTAATACGTTTTTGTTTGTATCATCGTGCATTGGGTGATTTTGAGGATAATCACTTAGATCATACTCATCTTTCATTTCAACCATGTCTTTATATGCGTCTTCCGTTTGATGTCTACCAGTAGGCTGTCAGTGTCTGTGTATAATAAAGTACAGCCATCTCCGTACCTTTTCTTCAGGGTATTATAGTACCAGTCATACATCATGTACTTTGATAAATCCAATACTGCCATCCCAACATAAATTGGTTTGTTTAATTTAATTTCGTTTTGTTTACATGTAATGCCGACAATTCATCTGAAAATGTTATCCACCTGTTAAAGTTGGGTTTAGCTATTCTTCTTCTTATCTTTACATTTTCAGAGCCGTCAGTTTTGACTAGTTTTATATCAGTTCGCTTGCGTATATTTTCCATTGTTTTACCAAACACAGAGTTATTCATAAGCTTGTAAAAATCTTTTTCAAATTGTGATTTAGCTTTTTTCCTAAGTTCTGTGTTTAGGTTTATGTATGATGCCATCCATGGTTTTTCATTGAATTCTAATACTCTGTGGATTTTTGTTAATTTCCTGCCTAATGATAAATACAACTCTAATTTTTTGTAATGTAACACATATTTTTCTTTGTCCATAAGATTGGGGACTAGTTGTTCTGTCATAACGTTATTTTCTAACAGATCTGTCTGGTATTCAGACAACCATACTTTTTTCACTGCTAATCTTTCCGGTGCAAGTGGATAATCATTATGAGATTCATGGAGTTCTTTTGGATATTCCAAATCCACATCTAGAAAATATCCTTTTCCTTCTTTTGACTTTGGCAACGTTTCTGTTTCCACCCACTTAAAGCCAGAATATGGAAGTGGCTGACTCATTGACCACCCATAAAGATGATTTGCATCATAATACATTAAAAAGTTGTTTTCCTCGTTAGGGTTATAATCAGCTACGTGTGGATTGTTTGCTTTACCATACTAATTCCACCACGCATACCTTTTTCTACAAACAAGTGCTGGTCAATGTCTGTCAAAAGTTCTAAATCTATTTTAGAATGTTTAAGTAAAGCATCCCAAGATAATCCAGGTGCTGTGTAGTAATGCAAGGGATCGAGTTTATATGATTTCATGCATGTTTTTCTGAAAGTTTGGAATACATCAGCCAACAAAGTTACATCCGTTTTTAGATATAAATCATGATAGTCTCCAAGAGTTTAATGTTAAACTCTTTCCATATTTTTTGAGCATGCTCGTAATCTTCGGGACTTATACTTTCATCTGAGAGACTACTGTAAAACTTTTCTATAGGTGGTAATTGCGTTTCCTCAAATCTTTCCACACTGTCCATATATTCGTATGGATAAACCCCATTTCGTAAAAGTAGATCGGTTTTATCTGCAAAAGTTTTTTTGGTGAGTTTGAAATCAGATGTGTCTGTTGCATCAGCCAGCCTTTCTAAGGAAGATGCCATGAACTGAAAGCTATCCAAGAATCTAAGTTGTCCAACACTAAATGAAATATACTTTTCAGCGTTGTTTGGGATGCATGTAATACTACCTGTCATTTTATGTATTTTTTGCATGATGAGATGGCTATCATATCCTTTGAGGTTATGAAATACAACAGGGATGATTGTTTTACCTGGTTTTATTTTCAGTTTCAGGTTACAGTCTTTATGTGCTGCGCCTCTGTATTCACCTGTAAAATGACAGTGGTCTCTTACTTTACCGCTTCAAATTTTATTCTCACATATCCAACAGTGTGTTGCTTTTTCATGATCTTCCTCATTTTGCTGCGTCATGATTAATGGGGTTGGGTGATCAAATATGTTATTAATGTTGTTTTTTTCACATTCTAAGTGATTTAAAAACTTTTCAACAAGATCTTTACCTCTGTAAATAACAGGTTCTTCAGCTTTGCCATCATATCTGACAACCTGGTATCCAAAACCACAAGCTTCGTGTACATTTTGAATTTCAGATTTTTTTCCAAATTTGGTTGATTGCGGCTGGATTGTACTCTCAAAATCAGCATATATTGCATAAGGCACAGACATCTGATTTTGATGATTTTTAAATTGTGTGTGACCTTCTTGCGGCATTTCTATATTGCAAGCATTTTTGTTGATACCTTTACAGTCTTCTCTGTGTTTGGTAAGTAGCCCTTTTCCAGAAAAGCCGTGAAGGCAACGATCGCAGAAGAAAGTTTGACCTTTATGTTTGTTTTGATCACAGAGTAGTCTATTCAGATTTTTTATCCAACAATAGTGATATTTTGTTGTTTTTGTTGGTTCACCTTCTCCATTTTCAACCTCAACGTCTTCAGATATTAAAAGCAGATTAATTCGCTCAATATCTTTTGGTTGTTCTGATATTTTATACGGGATAACATTTACTTTTTTACTGTTTTCTGACATGGTGTATCCGTAAACATTAATAGCAAGATTGTTTTGTTTTTCTACTTTAGAAATTTGAGAAATTGGTGTAGGAAAGTCAATGCCATTTTTCTTTAAGAACTCTATACTAAGATATTTTGACAACCTGTCGGTGTGATCTGTGGCTGGATTTAAAGCAGAATTTATTGCATGAAACAAACATTGATCATCATTATTTTTTACATTGATAATCGCTTTCTTATCAGCTACTGCTTTAGGCAAAGGAATATATGAAGAACCTTTTAACGGCTCGTACTTTGCAATATTTAAGTAAAGATTAACACAGTGGTCAATTTCCAATCCTGATGCTGTGTTTGTAAATCTTTCCAAGCTCTGTGGTATGTTTGCGGATGCTTCATCGTAAAACTCATTTATTTTTTCAGAGTTTAAAATTGCATATTGGTTGCTGAATAATACTGCTGTGATGTAGTTTTTGGTAGCACCATTATCTTTGAAGAGCTCTATAGTGAGACCTAATTGAAACTTTAATCCATTCATCTTTGTCAGCTCTTCGCTGATTTGTTCTGTAATAATGGGTTTCTTATCATGTAATAGTTTTTGAGGGTCTTTGTATTGCTCAACAGACATCTTGTATGCTTTGAAATAACCACATTTTGGTTTGTCAACCAGTTTTAATTCTTCTTTAGATTTTCTATCATTAAGCTCTTTCAATTCATTTATAAAATTCTCTCGTAATTTAGCATATTTCTCATCTTCTTTATCATATTTCTGCTTTTCTCGTTTACGTAGTTTTTTGTTACGTCGTCTCTTATGTAAATTTTCTAATGTTTGAGATTTAACCTCTGGAGTTTCCTTTGGAAGAGATTTAACCTCTGGAGTTTCCTTTGGAAGAGCATCTAGCCCCGTTCTAAGCTGATCATCATTAATTCTTCCTTCCCGGTGTAATTGTAAAATGTAGTTCACGTTTTCCGTACTCATTTTTGGGGCTGGGATTGGTTTAACTCTTGGAGCTGGGATTGGTTTAACTCTTGGAGCTGGGATTGGTTTAACTCTTGGAGCTGGGATTGGAATTCTTGATTTAACTCTTGGAGCTGGGATTAGTTTTACACTTTCCAGCACTTTGGACTCAACTGGTTGAATAACCTCTTTTGAAGTTTCCTTTGGAACTTCTTTATGACGTTTTAATGAATTTATACCAACCGATAGTGTTTGACTATCTATTACACCTGTTCTAAACAAGTGCATTAATTCTCCTAAATCAGTATTCATTATTTCTTTTTTATATATATATTATTTTCCTTAAGAGAGTTTCAAAAATTTATATAAAAAAGAAATAATGAACTAGAACCCACCTCAAAGAGCAAAAAATAAAATTTGTGTTGATTGTGGTGGAGTTTCAGTCAGAATAATGGCAAGTTATTGGAAATTTAAAGATTATAATGCTGAGTGCTTAAATTTTAGACGTATTCATGTTTAATCACGTTATAGCGAGAGGACCAGCTACACCTTGAATTCCCTGTGCTCCAATGGGCTGTAGGTATAGCGAGATGACCATGGCGAAGCCATGGCGGGCGAAGCCACCGGTGGGTCAGAAGCCTCGCTTATTTCAGCATTATAGCCGTTATATGTGTGGGACCATGCCGGGCGAAGCCGGCACCGGTGCTAGCACCATGGCGAAGCCATGGCGGGCGAAGCCACCGGCAGGTGACCTGCTGGTAAGACGATACGTTGAGCATCGTTAGTTTCGCTTATTAGTGTGTGGGAAGTATATATATTTTGGTCCAGAATATATATATTTTGAGCCAGAATATATATATTTTGAGCCATGGACAGGTGGGCTATGTATTTTAGTCCATGGACAGGTAGGTTATGGTTTTTTTGACAGATATTGACCATGTTAGGGGTTTTTGGTCCAGAATTTTGGTGATTTTAGTTCACAATTTTGATGATTTAGTGATTATGGTGATTTTAGTCCACAAAAATCAAAACATTTAGGTTTTGATGATTTTTTGATGTTTTGATGATTTTGATGTTTTTTTGATGTTTTTTTGATGTTTTGATGATTTTGATGTTTTTTTGATGTTTTTTTGATGTTTTTTTGATGATTTTGATGTTTTTTTGATGATTTTGATGTTTTTTTGATGTTTTTTTGATTTTGATCGGCAACCCCCAAAATACATATATATTGTATTCATCCAATGCCTCGGTATTAGACTAATACGACGTTTTTATACATAATATTTTATAACAATTAAAAAAAAAAAGTAAAAAAAAAAGACAAAAAACATAGAAAAACTAGAAATATCACTGTTAGTGATAAATGCCCCCGAAGTGTACTTTGACCTCTAAGTATGACCTTGACCTTGGAGTCATGGACCTCGATTTTGTGCACGACACGTCGTTTGGTTGTGGTGAGCACTTGTGCCAAGTTATTTGATAATCCGTTTAGGCATGCACAAGTTATTGACCGGACACGATTTGACCTTTGACCTCTAAATGTGACCTGGACCTTGAAGACCTGGGTTTTGCACTAGACACATCGTCTTGTTATGGTGATCACTTGTGCCAAGTTATTTAAAAATCCCTGCAGGGGTTGTTACGTTACGGTCCGGACACGAAATTGCGTACCTGTTTTTGACCTATGAACTTCAAGTGTGACCTTGACCTTTGAGATACGGACCTGGGTTTTGCTCGCGACACATCGTCTTGTTAGGGTTTTTAAGGGAAAAGTCCGGATACCGGACAGGGAAAGCAGCATTCAAGGACGACAGTCAACCACAAAACACAAAAACAAACACGCAAACAGACAAACGAAAAGGCAAAAGTAATAAAAATGCAAACGATATCACAAACACAAAAGGGTTGACAATAGGGCTACCGCCTTGGAACGGTCAGTGGCAAAGTAGGCCACTGGGAGTTTAAACCGGTTCTAGGGTGCACCAAACCATGACCAAATGCTCGCAGTTTTAATAATAAAAATAAAAAGTGAAATAAGATAAGAAACATATAGAAAAGACAAAACAATTTTTTTTCCTTAACAACAAACTAAAAACAATAATATATGAAGCATTAAAATGGGATTTGAACCCACGGCCCAATCTCCATGTAGAGTTATCGTTCCTTGCACTCACATATACCTCTGCTAACTACTGATTTTGGTAAAACCTGTTAAACTGGAATATTTTTACCTGAAACATATTTATTTCTTGTGTAAATACAATTTTCAGAATATCTGCAAATTAGATATTGCAAGATTTGAAATAATGAA